>JADRCD010191197.1:2771-14695 GCA_019843815.1 Montemys delectorum | reverse complement strand
CATTAACATTTTTTTAACTTATTACATATTATTATCTCCAATGAGTCCTCCAGCCTTCTTTTCCTTATTGGATGTGTTTCAAAAGAAATGGTAAATATACATTTCCTACTTCTGGGACTTTTTTTTTTCTAAATCCCACCTGACTCTAATGTGTACCTAAGACTTAGAACTCACAGATTAGAGATATTAGAGACTAGTGTTTCCATTAGGGTTGGTTTAATTAAGTCAAGCTCAGCCACATCAGTGGCAAGCTTCCTGCACTGTGGGTACCATGGGAGCAAAACTGGTGGCACCCACAGTTCAGCACCTTCACATTCACTCACATCCCATCACACTACTCAGAACTACAGACTCAAGTCTGTCAGGGAGCTTTTTTTTTTTTTTTTTTTTCTGTGCTTTTACAGCATGGCTATGTGCAAGATGGCTGTTACAAAGCTTCAGACAGAGACTGAGTGGTGGTTTCATTATTAAACCATTGGTCTATGAGCACATGTCACTTGGTTGATAATGAAGAAATGAAGTTAAGGAGGATCAGAGGCTACAGAGTTACCGAATGACAGAGATTGTCTAAAAGTCTGTACATTTAATCCATCCAATGATTACTATTTTGAACATCAGAACAAAAATTGGAAAATAAATCTCATACCTGGAGTTTCCCCTTTTCATAGGCGAGCTTATTTTTGCTATCAGTAATTTTTTCCAAGGCCTTTTCCACTTTCTGCTGAGCACACTGATAAATCAAACATGCATATCATTACCATTTATATACAACATGATTATCACCTCCATTTTAAAACAGGTGTTAATGTTGTTGCTATTTCTACAGAAATAATATCAAAATTTACTTGCAATGTACTGCAGCTTATAAGATCTACCCTAGACAGTAAATCATTTTGCTGACAGGAAACATGTACAGAGATTGATTGCTAATGAAGAAACGAAGGTGTAGGAGTCCCAGAGTGTGCTATCCTTTGTGCTTGCCGTTCTGCTTTTCTTTGTTTCTGATCTGTTAAACTTTGGTAGATATGTCCCCCTAGATGTGGTATAGTTGTTACTGGGATTTGAACTCAGGACCTCTGGAAGAGCAACCAGTGCTCTTAACCACTGAGCCATTTCTCTGGCCCTGATGTGGTATAGTTGTAATAGTGATTGTAAGCTGTTTGAGGAGGACCATACAGATTTTAGGAACAATGACCACAACTCTGGCAGTAGAAGACCATTTAGTTATCACAGCTTAAAAAAATCGCCGGGCAGTGGTGGTGCATGCCTTTAATCCCAGTGCTTGGGAGGCAGAGGCAGGCGGATTTCTGAGTTCGAGGCTAGCCTGGTCTACAGAGTGAGTTCCAGGACAGCCAGGACAACACAGAGAAACCCTGTCTTGAAAAACTAATCACCTCTCAGAAGTTGAAGGTAAGTACCTATCTTGAAGACACCACACACTTTAGACACATGACTTGAAAGATGTGAGCTGGATCTAAACACAAACGTCTCCTTTCCTGTGGTTCAGCTTTCATAGTACCAAAAATTACTATGTAAGTTGACAAGAAAGGGAAGCAATGAGCAGTCATATCCTGACGTGATTCCTATGAACTAAAACATGCATGGCAAGATATCACGAAAAGTACAGTCGTGGCACCCGTATCACAGTGGTAACCAACAACTGTTTAACTGGATTCCTGGCCCAATGAATGAGAGGGAAATCACACCTGATTCTAGAAACCTAGCCAACTTCCAGATCTAGGGAGGTCATGGATTTTCAAAGCATCACCATCACTTTATTAGAGCAGCATCATCCTAACCATATTCTAAAGCTTACCTCTACACCCACAAATACGTGTAATTCTCATCCTCATCAAAGAAGTTTCTCTTTACAGGAAATGGAGACTGTTACAAAAATTCCCTACAATTGGCTCTAAGTAGAGATCAATACATTTGAAGGATCCCAGATACAATGGACACAATCCCAGACACATCTATACAACAGCTCCTACACCTGAAGGCTCAGAAAACTACACAGAAGAGGGGGCAGAGAGGTTGTAGTGCCAGAGAACATGGAAGCCTGTTGTGAGATTTTAGAAATGACAGGAAGCGATACCTAGTATACCTCAAAAAATATGGCTGCCTAATAAGAGATCTGAACAATGGCAATATCAATAGAGGTGTTAACTCAGCAGGGGGAAATCTCATAGGGTCTTATCTTCTAGAAAGAACAGCAACAACTGATGACTGCTGACGAAAGGAGAATTACCCAGAAATGAGTCCCTAATCGGTCACCCAATATGCAATGGTCAGCCGTAAATCAAATGCACACAAGACATATTAAAAACAAGTGGGCTATGTTTACATATGTGTGGGTATCGATTTATCTACCTAGACAGACAGACAGACAGACAGACAGACAGACAGACAGACTGAGGAAGCAATAATAATCAATGGAAAAAAGGCCATCAATTTAAGAGGATATGTGGGGTCTGAGGGAGGGCACATGGAAGGGGTTGGAAGGGAAGTGGAAGACTGAGGTAATTACATTTTAATTTTTAAAAATTAATAAAAGATGTTAGGTGTTTATTTAAATTCCTGCTTACAGGTTACTAAATTGTCCCTGCACTTTAAGTAATGGAAGAACAAAAATTAGGCATTACCTAAATGAATCTACACCTCAGACTCTGCCATGAGGAGAACACAAATGAAATTAGCATTTGCTTAGATAACCTTGGCATTATTATAAAGACTAAAACAAATCAAACCAAACTGGAGAATTACAGACAAACAGCATACAAAGGAAAAAAATGATAGTTTCTGTTACAATATATAGTTTTTGACTCACAAAAGTTTTTAGAATATTAGTTTTTAGTCTGCTAGAATATGTAGTTTAAGAATGCATGAGATTATTTCAATCTTCTTGTATCTGTTGAGGAAAATGTGATACATTTACACAATGGAGTACTACTCAGCTATTAAAAACGATGAATTCATGAAGTTCTTAGGCAAATGGATGGTATTAGAAAATATCATCCTGAGTGAGGTAACCCAATGGCAAAAGAACAGGCATGGTATACATTCACTGATAAGTGCATATTAGCCCAGAAGTTCGGGATATGCAAGATACAATTCACAGACCACATGAAGCTCAAGAAGAAGGAAGACCACAGTGTGGATACTTTGGTTCTTCTTAGAAGGGGGATCAAAATACTCATGGGAGGAAATATGGAGACAAAGTGTAGAGCAGAGACTGAAGGAAAGGCCATCCAGTGACTGTCTCACCTGGGGATCTATCCCATATACAGTTACCAAATCCAGACACTATTGTGGATGCCAACAAGTGCTGGCTGGCAGGAGCCTGATATAGCTGTCTCCTGAGAGGCTCTGCCAGTGCCTGACAAATACAGAAGTGGATGGTCACAGTCATCTATGGAACTGAGCACAGGGTCCCCAATGAAGGAGCTAGAGAAAGGACCCAAGGAGCTGAAAGGTTTGCAGCTCCATAGGAGGAACAACAGTATGAACCAACCAGAACCCCCAGGGCTCCCAGGGACTTCTTTTCATGGTGGACTATAAACTCTTAAGGTGAAATAAACTCCTTCCTTCCTCACCTTGCTTTTGGTCATACTGTTTGTCACAGCAACAGAAAAAACAAACCAGGGCAAGCTAAAGCTAGACAACACGGGGGAAAATAATAGTAATATTTATTCATGCACACTGCATGCTAAGCTTTACCATGGGCACTTGACATTGTGAACCTGGCAAGATCAGGCTCTAGTTTCAAGTCTGTGATGTGATACAATATACTCCCAAAGTATATCTCTAAAGACCATTAAGAAATCACCCTACAAGTTAGCCCTTATTAACAATTTTAAGTCCCAACAAACAAAAATGCATTGCCAACACTGGCTAGCAATAATTTTAATGAAAGAGCAAAACTGCTACAAACAAATACTGACAGGCCAGCTTCATAGCTCAGACTCCTATGTCCCACTGAAACACTCTGTGATGGTTTGATGGTAAAGCTTCTAGATAGACACAAAACTCAAGCCACAACTGAGGTTTAAGTTATCACTACGAGACATTAAACAACAAGGAGCGCCGGGCGGTAGCGGCCCACGCCTTTAATCCCAGCACTTGGGAGGCAGAGGCAGGCGGATTTCTGAGTTCGAGGCCAGCTTGGTCTACAGAGTGAGTTCCAGGACAGCCAGGGCTACACAGAGAAACCCTGTCTCGGGGGGCGGGGGGAAAGGAGCAGGAAGAACAGGAAAGAATTAATACTAAGTAAATAACTGATAAAGTGTATCAAAATCACTAGTAGAAAGAGACCATAGACTTGGCAGTGTCAGTGGGTTCAGGAATCTGGACAGGCAGATGTGGCCTTATAGACAACTAGACAAACCAAGCAGAGGCCTGGACAATAAGCAAAGGACATGACTGAATATTTAATCTTGGAGCAAGATCATAGCAGGAATCACAATTAATGGGTTTTGTTATCCCAAAAGGCACTGCCAGACTTCCCACTGTCTATGACACCCCAGAAACTAAGAATTTAAAGCTATCTGTTACACGCTCTCCATGTATTAACTCAATCCTCAAATACTTTTATAGCAGTGGTATCATTATCCTCATTCGAATAGATTAACAAACCGAGGCTCTAAGAGATTAAATGTTATCTCTCACAGGCAAAATGGATAGCAAAAAAGTCGGACTCAAAAGCCACAAAAACATAAGATTTAGACCACATAATTCTTCAGAGTTGAAGTAATAAGCAGTTTATGACAGGGCTTAGTAAAAACTAATCTTAGATTGAAAAAAGACATTAGGTTATTCTGTGAAATCTAAAGAATCCCTTGCATGTTCTAAAACAGTATTAATCATTCTCCAGAAGTTCAAACACATAAGAAAATTATTAGCTTAGAGAATGATCATCTCTAAGTCCTCTTCACTTGAAGATGCTGTAAGAATGAGCACCATATCTTTGTAATGCACTGACCTTATCAAACAGCTTTTAGAAATCACACTTATTACTGATTGCTTAATGAGGGAAAAATGGGTAAGAAATATAAGTTTCTTCCTCATAATTTATGTAAAAGGAAGTATGTTAAAACATCAAGTCCATTTGTGCTTGTCAGTATTATCGATCCCTGGTGACAATCACTTAGATTGGTCCCAATTGCCTCCTCTAGACTGACCTTTTTATACCCACCCCTTGGTAGTCAGAAGTGGCTCTCTGATGTTCAAGGGAAGCCATTTTATCTGTCAGATGCTTATTTTCTTCTACTAGAGTCTGCAGGTTTTGATTCAACACATTAATGTCTTCCTTTGAAAACAAAAGGAGAAAATAAATTATTTTAAACAAGATAAATCTTATTTTAAAATGATAGTTGACTTGAAAACTGGAAGGGAGTCTATGCTCATGTTTCCTGTCTCAGAGAGTGGGGTCTTGATGAATCTTGTTTGATAACTTTAGAATGTACAAAACTAGTTATTTTTATTTTCTTTCAACTTTTCCTGCATTGAAAAAACTTTGTTACTATTATATTTTGATCATGCTTTTCCCCTTCCCCAGCTTTTCTCAGACCTTCTCCACCTCCCCATCCAGCCAGCTCCATGTCCTCCGTCTTTAAAAATCAAACAAACAAAAGAAACACACATAAAAACCCTCCACAAAAACATAAGCCAGAATATACAAGCAGAAGACCAATAAGACAGTAAATGCCCAAACAAAGCACCCTGAGACCAAAGTCTACAGCTCGTTTTGTGCTGGCCAGCTGCTCCTGGGCAGGGGACCCTTTCCCGGAGTGTGGCTAATATACTCAGTGAAACTCCTTTGGAGAAAACTAATTTTTATTTTGCCAGAAGATATCAATATCACATAGCTCCTTGGTGAAGGGTGTGTGGGGTTGTGACCATTTCCCCTCTCAGTGCTGGTGTCATCTGGCTTGAGCTTGTGCAGGCCTGTACGTGCTGCCAGTTGCTGTGAGTTTTTACCCACTGCGTCTTATGATCTCAATTTCTTTTCTAGTTGTTACTGGAAGAAGTAAATAAGTCATCTTTACTGGTAATTATGCTCTTTCTAGTATCTGGTATTTGTTTATCATTTCAAGCTTGTATGTAGTTGATAAAAAAATCTTCCACAAAATATTGTCAAAATTAATCTGGGAATATATAAAGTGGAAATAAGAGGTAGGTGAAGTTTATCCTGATACTATATACAATTTACTACCAGTATAATTCAGCACATCAATACAATGTATTAGATAAACCATATGACCATTTCAGTAAAAATATACATTTTAAATACTCAACATTGATCTATGACTTTAGGAAAACTCAACTAAAAATTATGAAAAACAACCACCTCTACCTGATACAATTGTATCTACAAAAAAATCAATTTATCATTAGTTGAATTCAATTATATGAAACCCAGAGACATGGATGGTCGATAAGCAACAAACAACTGGATCTTTATATTTATTTAAAATATCATTTAATTACAGGTATGGTACGTACACCTTTAATTCCAGAACTTGGGATGAAGAGGCAGGCAGCTCCCTGTGAGCTTTTAGGCCAGCTTGGTCTACACAGTGAATTCTAGGTTAGCCAGAGCTACAAAGTAAGACTTTGTCTCAACAAAAGGTCTTCTATTAGAATACTCAAACCATGAAGTTACTATAAATAAATATAATAAAATATAACCAATAAGTAATACTGGAAATTATAAACTATGATGACAGAAATAAAGTTCAAGAAAAACAGAGAAGTGAATTTTATTCATGGCTTTGAATATTCAATATTTTTTCTTTTTGAAAATAGGATCTAGCCATGTGGTTCAGGCTGGTCTTGAATTCATGGTGATCCTCCCAACTGCTGTAATCAAGCCACAATATTAAGTGAAGATGTAATATTTCTAAGATATCAGTGCTCTCTAACCTCAAATTAAATGGTTGCAAAAATGTTTATGGAAATCTATTAACTTATTCTAAAATGTCTATGTAAAAACAAAACAAATAGCTACAACAAATTTGAAAGTGACAGTTGGAGAATGCAATTTAATTATAAGAGTAGATAGCTAAGCGTTTCAAAGTAGCAAAAAGAAAACACAATGAAACAAAAAGTCTACAATGAGATCTAAACACCTATGACCAACTAATTTTCAACTAAAGTACCAACACAATCTAAAGGAACAGTGGGGTCTGTCCAAAGATGTGACTAGAAAAATGGAAATCAGTGACATGGGGGAAGCAAGAGTCCTAAAAACTTCCCTTCCACAGAGTAAAAGTAGTCACAATGAACTTTTTCAGGAAGTAATCTATTAAAGAAAATGGCTGAAACTACACAAGAACTGTGAGCTCTGTACTGTTTTTATATGCTCTATTCTTATCTTCCTTTCTCTAGCATAGGAGTAGCTTTGAGACAACAGACTGCCAGCTCAGGGAGAACCATGCCTGGCAGTCACCTAAGGTACAAGACATGGTTGTTACTTTCCAAATGACACCGCAGAGCCCTAGCATAGTATGATATGTGCCTTAGTTAGGTAGTTACTATAGCTGTGGTGAGACATTGTGAGCAAAAGCAACTTGCAGAGGAAAGGGTTTATTCAGCTTATACTTCCACATCACTGTTCATCACTAAAGAAAGTCAAGACAGGAACTCAAATAGGGCAGGAACCTGGAGCAGGGAGCTGATGCAAAGGCCATGGAGAAGTGTTGCTGACGGGTTGGATCCTCCTGGCTTGCTCAACCTGATTTCTTATAAAACCCAGACCAAAATCCCAAGGGTTCCCCAACCCACAATGGCCTGGACCCTGCCCCCCCCCCCCCAAACACTAATTAAGAGAATGTTCTCCAGGCTTGTCTACAGCCAGATCTCACTGGAGGCGTTTTCTCAATTAAGGTTCCTCTTCTCAGATGACAGTAGCCGTGTGAAGCAAACATACATACAACAATGACAACAAAACAAAAACAACCAGCCAGGAAAATCTGTGTGGTGCTTCTCTGGATAATTTCATAAACAAGATTAATTTGGACAGACGTACAATTCACTCAGCACCAAAAGCTTTCTTCTTAGACACATTTATAGGAATGATTAGAGGTAATTGGCTAAGTTTGTAGTTGCCTGAGATGAAAATCAAGAATTACTCAAACAAACAACAACAAAAACAAAAAACAAAAAACAAAAAACAAAAAAACAAAAACAAAAACAAAAAAGGCTAACCAGGAAACCTAAAAGATAAAGATGGGGAACCAAATAACACCCGGAGCAGAGGCTCTCCACCTAGCTAAAGCAGTGGCCTTGAAGACACTCCCTCATGCTGTGGTGACCCCAGCCATAAAGTTATCTTTATTGCTACTTCATAACTGTGATTTTGCTGCTGTTAAGAATCATAATGCAAATATCTGTGTTTTCTGATGGTCTTAGGTGACCCGTGTGAAAGAGTTTGGGGTCAAGAGCCACAGATTGAGAACTACAGCATTAGATACTTTGAAGAATACTGACAAATTCCTGAAGCTCTAGAAGTCAGTACTATTCTCTTCAGTTAATAGTGCTGTTCAAGTCTCCTGTTGGGTCTTGTCTCTTTTGTCTTGTTGAGTATTAGGAGTGAGAAATTTGAGATCCCTGTCCACTGTTTATGCATAGGGTCTTGCACATGGGCTGGGGTGAGAAGGCCTCCAAAGGCCACCTTTGCAAACCCTGAGGCACTACACTGAAGATTAGTGATGTCAGCTGACCTTAAGACTTGAAGGCATGCCTTAAAATGTACATTGTCAAATTGTCAGAGTGCTGAAAGCAAAATTCAGAAAACCCTGAAAGTGATGCCACAGAAGGCTCTTTGAGTAGCAGGTACAGGCAGGAGGACGGCAGCTGGCTGGGCATCGCAATCTCAAGAGCAGAGGGGAGCGGTATAACAGATTCCAAGTGCCAAGAGAAAACCCTCAGCAAGAATTCTAAATCCAGGAAAACTGGCCCTCAAAAATATTAAAGTTACTAAAGTATTTCTAGATAACTAAAATTACAGTAATTCATACAAAGGGCTTTTCTGATTTAACAAAAAACAAAACAAACAAACAAACAAACAAAAAAACAAAATCCCTGAGGCTGTGGCATATTCAAATCTCATTAAAATATGTAAAATCATTCACCAAGGTCCCCAGCCCTGGTATGTGTGCAGATCTCGGGGCTGGAAAACACACTCTACAAGAAAAATAAGGGAGTTCTTCAGGCTGAAACAAATGGGCAGTGGATGACAACTAAAATCCACACAAGAAGTTAAGGACAAAGTATGTCACATGCATGTTTGCTTCCCACAAAGGCCAGAGGAAGGCTTCAGATTCCCTAGAACTGGAGTTACAGATGATTCTGAGCCATCATATAGGTGCTAGGAACTAAACCTGGTTTCAAGATCACATTTTGTTTGTTTTTGTGGGGTTTTTTTTGTTTGTTTTTTGTAATTTTATGTTACCTAAAAGCCAAAAAGTATAGTAGAGAAATAAGGGAGTTAAAATGATGCAACAGAAATGTAAAACAAAAGAAGAGAATAATTGATAAACAGTGACAAAACACAAAAGCAAAAAGTAAAAACAAACAAAAAAACAACAAAAAATGTAAATTAGCCCTTAACAGTAATTATGTTAAGTATACATGGATTAAACCATGCAATTTAAACAGTAGAAACATTTGGCTGAAGAGAAGGCTCAATAGTAACAACTCTACTGACTGCTCTTCCAGAGGACCCAAGTTCGATTCCTAGCACTGACATGGTGGCTCACAAGCATCTGTAACTCCAGTTCCAGAAGATCTGATGCCCTCTTTCTGCCTCTGCAGCACTCTATACATGCAGCACATGCAGGCAAAATATAAATACACATAAAAATAAATAAAATCTTTCTTTAAGAAGCTGATAGGCAAAATAAAATTATTTTTTAGAAATCCAACAATTTTTGAAAGATGGACTTTAGATTCATATAAAAAGGGCAAGTTAGAGGATGGAAGAATTATAAACAGTCTGAAAAGACCTAAGCTGGCTACATTAATATTAGATAAAAAAGATAAACATTGGTGAGATAAAGGACACACCTATGGAAAATAGTATTAACCATCAACATGAACTTTGATGTTTATATAGCTATATATTCATATAACAAAATATATACGAAGCCAAAAAAACCAGAATTAAATAGAGAAATAAACAGCAGACAGGGATTTCAAATTTCCCACTCATAATACTCAATAGGACAACTAGACAAGAGACACATGAACAAACAGAAGACTTGAGAAATATTATTAACTAAGAGACTGAAGAGAACAATTCCTCCAAGTACACATGGAACAATCTCTATGATATGTTAGGTCATGAAGCAGCCATCAATAAACTGGAAAGGGTCAAAATCATCTAAAGTATGTTCTTGACAATATAACAACATTAAAATTAATAAAACAAAAACTTAAACTAGAAATCAACAAACAAGTTAAATACAAAGCAAATAGAGTACAATCATAAATAGTAGAGCACAAATTAAAGTACAAGAAAATAACTGAAAGCAAAAATCAGGTAGCTGGGCTAACTAAGGAAAAATAGAAAAGATACAAATTACTAAACAGTAGTGAAATAGAGAACATTCCTGCTGATCTTATGAAATAAACATATATGAGCTCAGAATAACTATATGCCAACAAGCTAGGCACCCTAAATGGAGTGAGCACATTCCTAGAAAGAACATATCTATTGAAATTAATTCAAACAGAAAAAAGAAGAAAACACACACACACACACACACACACACACACACACACGAGAGAGAGAGAGAGAGAGAGAGAGAGAGAGAGAGAGAGAGAAGACGAAACTTTGAAGAGATCATCAACAGAAGGTTGAATCAGTAGTAATGTAAAGCAGAAAAACAAGAAAATCTTCCCACAAAGCAAAGACTGTAACAAGATGGCTTCACTAGTAAATACTACAAGAACACTTAATGGAGAACTGATACAAACTCCTCAAAAAATCTTAGCCAAAAATATGATTTACCAAATCATTTTAAGTGGCTAATATTATCTTGACACCAAAACCAAAGTCAGCACACACAAAAATAAAAAATAGAACAATACATCTTATGAATACAGATTTTAAAAATTCAACCAACCCACAACATACAAAGAGGTGTATATCACATGACCAAGTGAAATCTAAGGGGTATAAGCTAACTTTTGAAAAAAAGCATTTGAAATCAAAGAATGTAATACATAATAGTAAAATAAAGGGCATGATCCTTAAGATCATTTTAATATTTCCAGATAAAACATTTGACAAAATAGTATCATAATGAAAATTTCCCAAAAACTAACTGTAGAAGGGCACATGAGGGGAGCTTACTAGACTTGTACAGTGCAGGTGCCTGTCCCCACCTCAACACTGCAGCACAAGTTCTAGTCAACTTATACATGACAAAGAAAGGAATGTTGTATTAAAACTGCAATGTTCCCCAAATTAATGTACAGAGTTACTGTACAGTCCATCAAAACTGCAGCTGTCCTTTCTTACAAAACTGGAAATGCTCATCCTAAAAGTTCATGTGAAAATGCAGACTCTGTCCCTCAACAGAGGAATGGATACAGAAACTGTGGTACATCTACACAATGGAGTACTACCCAGCTATTAAAAACAATGAATTTATGAAATTCTTAGGGAAATGGATGGATCTGGAGAGTATCATCCTGAGTGAGGTAACCCAATCACAAAAGAACACACATGGTATGCATTCTCTGATAAGTGGTTATTAGCCCAGAAGTTTGGAATACAGGAAGAACAACCCACAAACCACAAGAAACTTAAGAAGAAAGAAGACCAAAAGGTGGACATTTCATTCCTTCCAAAAAAAGGGAACCAAATACCCACAGAAGGAGTGGCAGAGATTAACTATGGAGCAGAGCCTCTCAGGAGA
>JADRCD010191194.1:6003-20886 GCA_019843815.1 Montemys delectorum | reverse complement strand
ATGTGTAAAATATCAATTGTTATACTGTTTACATTGATGCTTTGCATTAAGGAAACAAATTTCAAGCTGCCTGAGGTCAACATAGAATAAAAACTCCTTTTTAGGCATGTAAATACACACTTCCCTTTATCCAAAATGAATCCATCCATGGTAGTCCAAGCAGCTGCTTGCATGCTATTGCCCATTGACATTTTCCTAGTATGTTCTAAGCAGTGATTAGGATACTTACGGGGGTTCAGTTGAGCTCAGCTGGCCCACAATTTTGAACACATACTGGTGCTGTCAGCAGACTGAGCATCACCTCTTTCTCCATATATTGTTTTCCCTAGATTACATTGGGGCTACCTTGCTAATAAGTAGACTCTAGATAATAGTATGAGAGGCAACACTGGCAATTGAGTCCTCCAGAAATTTGTCCCAAGTTGGAGTAAGGAGGGCAAAAGGTGTGTTGGGAACTAGTCCCAATGAAAGCACAGAATAAGAAAAAGAATTATTTGTGTGCCAGGAATGTAGGATATCATCTGAGGTTACAGATTTGACAGACTCCTTTGCCACCCCAATGCAGAGTAATCATTAGGCCACAGATATCCTACTAGAAGAGCTGGCTGTTGGACAGAAATGGTAGTCACTTGTAGAATGATTGTACTGCTATTGTCTGGGACCTCCCTTAGAAGAACCTGACCTCAGTTCAAAAGCCAAATTGAGATAGAGGAGGAGTGAGCCATGAGAGACCATCAGCTCACATATGTATAGGACAGGGGTAGTCTCTTCTTGGAAGAGGATGAGATTTATAGCTATGGTCCCTGTAGTGCAAGAACTTTCTAAAGCCTTTTCATATCCTAGTTTGTAACTCAGCACCTCCAAGGCAGATGACTCCTAATAATTAAAATGACTGATATTGTAATTGGCATGTCTTATCTAACTTCCAGAGTCTGAACCCAGCTCATTTCTTTGATTCATAAGGGGAGTTCTTGCAATAGTCAAGGCATTGCACAGATAAATAGTGATAGAAATAACATTATAAGGGTCAGCCCCTCCCCCGCCCCCGCAAAGACTAGTGCATTGAACTGTGGACCATAGATGTTCAGAGGTAGGTATCTTGAACAGGGACAACCTCTCCAACTTCATAACCATTAGTACTGTCATTTGGGAGCACAGAGGAAATGAGCTGGTGGAAAGTGAGTAGGAGGATCTGAAAGTCACGACAGAGGATGAAAGGAGAAAACAAAGAACCCTAGGCAATCAGGAGTCAGAGACGGAGACATAGTGTTCTTTCTGACTCTTCCACTATGAGGACAATTGCAAGCCTCAGAGTCAGAGTGGTAATGGAAAATGTCCACACCAAGAATGTCAGAACACTGCTATACCAGGGACTTGAAGAAAATGGCAGTAAGTCATAGTCATAGGGACTGGGTTTGAAAAAAAAATAAAAATAAAAGAAACCCCCCTTCAGTTTACATGACCATAAATAGGCTCTGCCTTCTCCAGCAGACCCTCAGGGACCAAGATCCAAGAGTTGACGTAGGGTCAAGGTTGAAGACTGATGACTTAGTACCATAAAGATTCAGACAGAAGAGGCTATCAGCAGCCTGAGACCTTCTGTAGGGTGTCACTGAGTTTCCAGCCTTCATAAGGTCAAGAGACTTCCTCATAGTTTAACTTGCTGATGGGTAGCAGCCAAAGGCTTTCAGGTGAATCCTCTTGATGTAAATCTAAAAAAAATATTGCTGATTTGTTTCTATGGCCATTTTTGTAACCTGTAATGTAATACTGATGCACAATTAGAAAGCCTTCAGATTTGTCGCTGAACACAATATCTAAGGAGATTCATAGTGTCTTGGGCTCTATGTTTAGAGATTAGAGGAGAAACATATGACCCTAAAATGACTCATAGACTAGTAGAGAGAAAGAGATAATAAAAACAATAGTTTTAACCATGCTGACAAATAAATTTAAAACACACGTATGGACATACTATAGAGGCAGTCATTTGCTAATCTATTCTGGCCTGAGGAGGATGGGACACTTGGTCCTCCATGTGTTCTTGCAGCTTCCATGGGGGATATTAACAAGACACAAGAAAAGGACATTTTGGAGAGGTGGGGTGTGGGGGAATGGGAGAGAGGGAGGGAGAGAAAGAGGAAAGAGGAGAGGGATGGGGAAGAAAGAAGGGAAGGGAGAGGTATATAATATGTATACAATCATATGGCTACTATCTTGAGAGGAGGACCAAACTACTGTGTTTGCGATATTTTGTACTTCTTTAGACACAGGGATCCTCTGAAAAACACCCAAATAACTGGATGGATGTGGAACTCTGTAGTAAAGCCCTTGCGCAGCAAGTGGAAAGTCCTGGGTTCAACCTCTAGCCTAAAATATATACATATGTACACATACACACATGAAATTCTTGCTGGTATGTGTTTGTTATGTGCATCTAATAAAGCTGTCAGCTTTTAAAGAACAGAGTTTATATTTTATATATCCCTAAATCTCTTTTGTCAAACCCAAATGTGTGGCATTTCAAATAGTAATTCAGTTGTCCTGAACTGAATAATTTTATTATACTATTTCCTTCAAATTAAATAGAAAAACATCCTTATCAGTTTTAGCAGTGTAAATTCTCTCAATTCAACACCATTTCACGAATGCCTACTGGGTCCCAGGTGCTGGGCTACATGTTCTTAAACAATCTGAAACAAGGAAGCACTACGTTGATATCCTTTAGCAACGTTGTACACCTATCATGTACTTTATCACTTGGATTGTGTTTCTGAATCTACTCTGACGTTCTTGCTTCATTTCTTTTGTGTTCAGCCCAGGCCAAATGCAATGACATGTGGTCAACAATATTTGCTAGAAGAATAGAATTTGCATTGCCCAGAAGCTCCTGCCACATTACCTTTCCATGTGTGAATCTCCTTATAATAATAAAGTTGAGATGAAGTTATTACAACATAGTATATCCAATGAACACACTAAACTATAGAGCTTGACGTATTTTGGGCACTGTGTACATCATTTCAAAGAATGTTTCTAGTACTTCAAAAAATTGCTCTATTCCACTCTCCAATTATTCTTACCTTGTAACTAGTCTTGACCCAACGTTCAATGCTCTGCTTCCCACTGATACAGCTTTTCTTTTTGTAGAATTTTGTATAAATGGGCTGAATCTCCTTCACTTCCTTCCCTCAGCATATATATTTCAATTGATGCTAAATTGTGTGATTCCCTGGTTTATTTCTTTTTGTCTCTGATGAATCTTATTAGATGATATTCACTGTACCTTTATTTAGTCACGTATAAATGAACCAATGTTGGGTTAATCTCCAATGTGGAACAATTTTGAAAAAGTTTCTAGCATCATTCATGGAAAAATATTTGTTTGGGATGAAATTCATTCTACCTGTTGAATATGTAATTGACTGGAATTTCTGGATAGTTACTAAGCATAGGACTACTTTAATAAGAAACAATGAAGACTTAGTTCACAAGAATATTTGTACCAGTATGATAATGTTTAAGTAAGACAGTTCCTGAAACACATATGATAAGACATAAGTTCATTCAAAGTGTCTCCATGCAGACACACAGTCTTTGCATTCACTAGTCCCTTTACCTGGAATAGTGAACTCTGCCCTAGTTTATTGACACAGAAAGATACATTTGTCTCCTTTTCCTATTACCTTACACTTACTTACATCTGGTCTCACAGGTATAAATGAAGCTGGATCCTTTTATAGTTCTGGTTTACAAGTGATTGCTGAATTTCACTTTAGGGAGCAATTTTGCTAAAGGAGATGATGGTTTAGAACATGATAATGGGAAAGAAAATTAAGACGATGAAATAAGCACTCAGATTGATCTTCGGGGCCCTAGTTCTCTCCATCAGAGAAGGAGACATAATAAAAATGCTATCCAGCTCTTGTCATGTCATGTGAATTAAGACTTAGGAGTTTCTTAGTGGAAAACATTTTATAACTGGTAACATTTTTCAGTGAATTCATTGAAATGCCATCTTCTAAGAAATCCATTTCGAAAAAGAATTGTACAGACTGAAAATTACCGGGTAAATTGGAGAGAAATGTTTCTTCAAGTCAAAAACTTCACTCGTATTTTAGCTCCTTGAGAAGTGCACATAGCCTCACTCTAGAGTACTTTTCTTTGAAGGGGGAAAGTATGCAGAGGTCTCACTGCTGAGATCTGCAACCAGTGCCTGCTAAGGAGCAGGGATGGCATCCCAAGGACCTGTGACTTGGAAGGGCAGGTTCTATTTGCAGAGAGCTAGAGACACTACAGTTACTAAGATTAGAAATTTATGGCTTAATTTAGAAAATAAAGTTTACAGACTGTCATTTTTACGCAGGGAAAACTATGCAAGGGGCAAGTGCAGCATTAGATTTTCTAGTTTGTACTTGGTCATTCTGTGAGATTTGTAGGATATTCTCCAAGAGAACATACATTGTAGGCAAATGTAGGCTCCTCTCTGTGAATCCTTCTCTCCTTTCTTCTCTTGTTGCCTTCAGTCTTTCCATTGAGTCACAGTCTATGTAGCCTTTGGTGAGCCTGATACACACTAAATATTCAAAGGTGGTCCTGAACTTACAGCAGTTCTTTTGCCTCAAGACTCTCAAGTGCTGGGGTTTCATGCATGTATTGACTTCCGTGAAAGTTGTCAAATGGGCCAAGTGTGTCTCTAGGCTGTGCTTATCCTCTCTGAAGTACTTCAAAACTGTGCCCTGACACCTTTGGTTCATGTGGTAGCTTGAAAGTGTCATTTGTGCCCCAGACCTGTCACTCATTCCTTAAGGACATCAATGCATCTCTGGTTCTGACGCTACTTTTACGTCTGCCACAAGGAAATGTGATGATGTGAGGTTGCTAGGAGCATGTTCAGCTGTTCATAGAAATAACACAAGAGTTAACAAGCATCAAAATGTAGTGTGTGTGTGTCTGTGTGTGTCTGTGTGTGTACACGCACATGCACACAGAAATAGCATGTACTCCTGAAACTGAGCTTGGAATTTAGTTTCAGGGATCGGCATTGTTATTATCTATAGAAAAAAAACAATAAAAATTTCTTAATCCCACTAGGTTTTATGTTTACTAGATTTGTTGAATGAAATAGTAAACTGTTGTTTTTTTTTTAAATAACTGTCCCTTTTCTTCAGAATGATTTCTGATTCACAAAAGATTATTTTTTAAAATCCATGCTTCTGAATAATATCTCATAAAATATATCAAGCTGTTCTTAAATCAAGAAATAGCCTAGTTTTATTTAATATTAGTTTTATTGTGGTGGTGGTGGTGGTGTGTGTGTGTGTGTGTGTGTGTGTGTGTGTGTGTAATTGTATATGTGTGCCTGTATGCCTGAACAGGTTAAATTTCATATCAAAAGTTTGAGGAAATTATGAACAGTTATAGTCCACAAAATAGATAACATTATTTGATGATGGTATTAATCTTAGGCCTTTTGTTGTTTTGTATTAGAATATTTACACAATAATGTTGAACAGAAAGTGTCTTAAAATTTCTCAAGAATTTAATTCAGATTTTAGCTGGCTACGGTGATTACTGCTAGCTGGCTTGGGTTAAGTTGAAGATTAAAAGACAGATGTATGTAAATATAATACATCAACATCACAGAACTTTAATAAGGTCAAGTTATGCTATCTCAAAATACAAAAAGATGATTTGATGCAATCACATCTATAAGAGAGCTGTATGTTTTTAGGAAACTAAACAAACTTGAACAAATTCCAAATTTCTAAGTAATGACTACTACACACTTGTTTAAAGAAGTCTACCTGTAGAAATCAAATTGAAAAAAATTCTCTGACAAATATTCAAAGTAAATTATAAATACATGGATGTCAATAGTATTGAAAACCACTTAGAAGCTCTACCAGGTTATTAGTGTTTATTCTATTGGAACCAAATAAGATTTAAAATATGTTTTTGTAATTCATACCAGGCTACCCTCTGTATATTAGGCTATTCAAGTGATCTTTAAATTATTGTCCAATTCTACCTTAAAGAGCACTGTCACAGAATACATGCAATTCATATAATCTGGAGTTACTGTCATTTCTAGGCTAAGTCCCTTGGAAATTCATAACTTAGAAATGAAAGTCTCAGGGATGCAACTGCCATCACAATACCGATGCAGTGGCCATAAATATTTCATGAACATTGCATGGGCCAGGGCAGATCTCCATTTTCATGAGTTAGAATTTGTACGGCTAAGTCTCCCAATTTTACTATTCATAATGCACAGTGTGCCCCACAGAGCACTCCATAGAGTGCTTTTTAATATTTATGTTTAATGAAGAAATTACTGTTCTGAAAAGTGAACAAGCTATGCCAAGGATTTCCTGTTGAACGTGTTGAGTTTGGTTCAACTGAAATCACAATCAACAGAAATGACCTTGCTGATGTAGTACCTCAGCATATAAACACATTCCTTTTAGAGCAATGTGGAGTGACAAATCAAAGCATGCTAAAACCAAGTGAAAAGGTTCCCTTAAAGGTTATAACATTGAAAATTTTCATTTTAGACAAACTCAAAAGGTTAAGATACCCAAAGCAACTTTCTTTTAAAACACAAAAACATTAATAACAAATGAGATACATGCTGACTACTTTATAGTTAAAATATATGTCTGTATTTTCTGGTTTCTTTTGTATCCAAAAAAATTTAACTTGCTAAGATAATATTACCAAGTTCAACAATGAATTACTGTTGCATATTTTAAGGAAATTTATCTAAGCACATTATCAGTGCCTGTCAGAATAAATTTTGCATTCAACCTAATGAATAATAATAAAAAAACTATTGAGTGTATTGAAATCAAAGAAATTACTACCAAAAGTTATTTCAATGGGAAGGGTGAATATATGCTTCAAAATAATACTTGTCCTGGGAGAAAAGAAAAGCTTGAAAAATGGTAGAAAGTAGGCATAGGAAAATGTCTGTTTCTTGATTTTAAAAAGGGACATTTTTATATTTTCTTTCATTTTTGTCATTTTGATCAATTCTTTCAAAGAGAAGAGTGTTGAAACCTCTTATCTTAGTAACACTCAGAAAAGCAAGTTGATGTCATTGAGCAGCTTATGTGCAAGCCAAGGCTGATAATCCATTTTAGCATATGTATAAATTGCATTCAAGAAGATGATTAAGTCACAGGGTTTCTTTTGAATACACTTCAACAAGAGTCAGTCTTCACTAGTGAAAGTAACAGACTTCACACTGGATACTATTCACCAGTTCAAAAAAAAATTTTTTTTTTAGGCTTCCCACTAAGGAAGATACTAGAAATTCTATCAGTCTTGAACTTTCAACCATACATTTATATTGTGTTCCTGATACTATTTAACTGAAAATGAGACACTTTCTTCCCACCCATTTGCTTCTTCAGAATTTTATTTTCCAAAGACTCCACTGAGAAATTCAACCTTTCCAGAAAGCATTTGGACTACCCTTGTACTGAATGAGCCTTTGAGGAGCAATCTGAGAAGTGGATCAGGCGGTTTCTGGTCAGCTGTACTTGTCTTACACAGGCACAGCTTTGATATTGTTTCGGGACACATTTTGATCACAATTCGTTAATTAGGTTCTATTTTTAACTGACCTATTTGAACAGGATCCAGAGCTGGTGAGGAACATCTGTCGCTGGGTTAGGCAAGCTGTTCGAGTTCCATTTTTTGCCAAGTTGACCCCAAATGTCACTGATATTGTAAGCATCGCAAGAGCAGCAAAAGAAGGTAAGAGCAGAGCCAAGAGCATTCCGTTCCCAGTTCCCAATGCTGCCCCAGTGCTGTAGACCCTTCCCACATGTGCATATGTATATCCATATTGATCTCTTAAGAAATATAAGAAGTATATTACTTGATTTCATCAATGTATAAGGCATATGCCTAGTTTTGAAATAAATACAGAATCATATTTTACACATCTTAGCACCAATGAAATACAAAACAAATCTATAGTCCCAGCGGAGACCTCGAAAGTTAAGGGTGTCAGCATGTACCAACCAAGTAATAGCTTTTGCATCTGTCCTAAGGTTGAAAAAATACAGCCATATCCACAATGAAATTACTTATGTGACCCTTGCATTTGTTAGAATGGAGCCTAATCAATGTCTTACACACTTTCATAATAAACATCTCTTGAATGCATAGATCATGTAGTTGATAGAAAGCTTTATCAGTTGGATGTAATTTCATTCTACAGTAATGGCACCCTGACTTGCAAAGCCATTGTAAATTACCCAGAAACTCACATTGGTTGGAAAACTTTTTCATCCAAACACCCATCTAATGATTTTGAGATTGAAGCCATAGTAGTTAAAACTTTAAAAAAAAAATATCTGATGTTTAAATATAACTGGAATGGTGAAGTAAATGCAGACATTTGAGGTTAAGAAGTTCTGGGTTTCATAGAACGAATTGGGTAATGTTTCTTCTTGTGGAATAGTTTGAAGAGTATGTCCCAGTGTAGAGGAATGCCAGAGTGGGAGAATGGGAGAGGGTAGGTGGGGGAGCACCCTCATAGAGGCAGGCGAAGGGGGAAAGGATAGGGGGTTTCAGAAGGGGAGACCTGGAAAGGGGAAAATATTTGAAATGTAAGTAAAGAAAAATATCCAAAGGGGGGAGGGAGAAATTCTGACCTGCACGGACTTGAATAGGTTTCAACTATTCTTTCTTCAAGATCTAAAGATGATAGTCACATGTTTTTCATAGGTGGAGCAGATGGCGTTACAGCCACCAACACAGTCTCAGGCCTCATGGGACTGAAAGCTGATGGCACACCCTGGCCTGCTGTGGGCATTGGAAAGAAGACTACGTATGGAGGGGTATCAGGTGGGTTTGGCTCTTTCTTTACCTTCTATTTCCTTAGATATTAGGAGCAATAAAGACGTTAGGAGTAATGAAGAATGTCAGGTGTTTTATGACCTTATGATCTGACATAGCTCATTACTGATAACTATTCCTAACTGTTCTAGTAGGACATATTAACTAAGAGGTTCCAGTCACTACTGGATGAGATGAGAGAGTACCAGAAAACACCATACTTCCTCCCTTCTCCTCTGATCTCTGCTTTCTTCAGAGTTTCTCAATAGCATGGGTGCATTTGCCCCTTATTATTAAAAGTTAATACCACAGCCTTTTGAGAGAAAATAGTTCCTCAAATATAATGCCTTTTTGATAATCTTAAATCACTTTCTATGCTTCCTAAACTCTTAATATTATCTGTTGTATTTAAATGCCTTGGTTTCACAACTGAGCTTTAACGATTTGTTAAAGCACAGTATTTGGCTTCACCTGATGAGACAGTGGACTGACCTCACACTTCTGCATATATTTTTTTTTCTCATCCTCTTGCACTTGCATTTCAAAAAGAGAGAGAACTTTTCTTCCAAGGTCCCTTCTGGTCTTGTTGCCCTCCATCCTCTGTTGCTGTGACAACATGAACTCGGCCTTGCAGAGACAAAGCTGCAAAGTTCTTGACTGTACTGATATGGGGATTAGTTTCCTTGGTGAAAGAGAAATTGGTAAATATACATAAAATAATGGTGCCTCACTGTTTAAGAAAGGCATTGCTGAAATCATACCAAACTACACTTTCAGAAGAGGCAGAACTGTCAACCAAAGCCTTTCCTGTGCTGAGAGAGGTCTGTTGCAAGGTCAAAGCATATCATTGAGCCAAGGTAAAAGTACAAGGACATGGGATATATTATGCTTTCCATTGATTGCTTGAGCCACCGCATCTGAAGGAGGAAGACTGACAAGCAGTTCCTGTTTAGCCCCTGTACTATCAAACAGAGCCTTAACTAGTACTGTAATGTGGAACAGCACAGGCTGTGTTAGCAGGGGCCCTGGAAAGAGGCAAGAGACTCTGGAGTTGGGCCTTAACGCATTCTACATTTTCTGTCAGCTCATTTCAATTTTTCTTCCAGCCTGTCATGTTGACAGCAAGAGAATAAAGGAGGTCACAGAGGGTGCTGGGCATTAAAAATTAATAAAAGAACTATTGAGGTAGTATTTTATATAAGTAACACCATCCACGTTTTCTCATTTAAACTGCAATTTCTGAATACTTTCCCCTGCTATAACTCAGTCTAATAAAACTATGAAATTACCACATTAGAAAGAGTCTTTCATGTTTCAGTCTTTAAGCATACATACACTGAACACAAGCTGTACCTTAGGGCCTGTTAGCATTTTCAAGAAACTCCATTTCTGAGATTTATAAATACGTATATAAATATTCGCTTGGGCTATAAGCTCAGCTAAGCTGGGATTGGAACTCTCATATTAAACAACAAAATGTCCCTCCCATTTTTTTAAGGGGGCCGTCCCTCATTTCTAACAGATTCTATATGAAATTTATCCACACTACACAATCTGTTTTGAAAATAGCCTTTCTTTATTTGGACAAAATGAACACAGTCTTTCGCTGTTAAAGAAATGTGTGCTATAGTTTAAAAGAACTAGGACCAGAAAAGCAGATTACCTGATAATGATACGATGTTCTAAGGCAGAAGCCAGTGCTATCACAAAGTATCTTCAGCTCGCATCATATAAAACCTAGTCTTGTAAAACTGCAAAAAAAATATATATATATATATACTGCTTTCAAGTTCCAGCCAAATTCCTTTGCTGCTCTGTTAGACATAGTTGTCAAAAATTCAAAGTAGAATGTAGAATTAAGACAAAATATGCTGGATATTCTTACAAGATTAAAAACAAATGGTGCTACATATGGCTAGTACCTCCCCAGAGGTTTTCTCAGAACACTGAAGTGTCAATTTTTTACAACCATTTGACCTGAAGTTTTACCAAGGAGAGCTGAATAATAGTTTGAAGTAGCCACCTAACAGCATGGACCTATACTGCCAGAGAAGGGTGCTTTCCATATATTATCCAGTTCATTATTCACGCTTTATATTTTGTTCTGAATATTATTTATGGAATTAAAAAGTTATGTGTTCCTAAAAATATTACTTGAGAAAAGATATCTAGCTGGCATTTTTCAAATTTCCTCTTTAAATTTTTAAAATGTTTTATTTATTTATTATGTAGATGTATATCGAAGTGTGGATTTATTCAAGTGAGTGCAGGTGCCTGAAGACATTACAAAAGGCCATCTGATCCCAGGAAGTGGAGTTACCAGGGACCTCCAGATGTGGGTGCTGGGAACCACTTAGGTCCTCTACAAGACCAACCTAGGCATGGTTAGCCATCTTTTTAGGCCATAGTTAAGTATTCTTTTTTTTTTTTTTAATTTTTACTATTTTGAGAATTTTGTATAATGTGTTTTGATCGTATTCATGCCCTGTCCACCCCTCCATCCACCCAACATTTTGTCTTTTTTAAAAAGTCTATCTAGATTTAATCTATCTAGACCAAAAAGTCTTGAAAGTATGGTCTTCCCTTGGATTATGGTCTACTTACCAGGGTCTCTTCTATTAGAGAAAACCTTTCTCTCTCTCCCAGCGACTTACAATTGCCCATAGCTCCTGGGCCAGGGGTAGGATTCTTGCCACACAGCCTCTTTGTGCTGGAATCTGGTCTGCCTCAGGCTGGCATAGGTTTGGGGCATACTTTTGTAACCATTGCAAATTCATGTATGTAGCTGCCTTGCTATGTCAAGGAGACCCTGTTTCCTTGTAAGTGTTAACTACTGCCTCTGGCTCTGAAACTCTTTCTTCAGTGATCCCTGAGCCCTGGGATTAGGGGCTGTAGTATGTTCTGTTTAAGGAACAAAAGGGCAGTAATGCCCGTTGGGAAGATAGACTCAGCTAAGAAATGTCAATCACATTGAGTTGTTTCTCATGTGATTATTCTGGTTTCTAAAGCACTGTTTTACAAATATTGTTTTTGAATCATGTATGTGCTATAGAATTAAGTTTAGCCAAGTGGTGGTGGTGGCTCACGGCTTTAATCCCAGCACCTGGGAGGCAGAGGCAGGCAGATTTCTGAGTTTGAGGCCAGCCTGGACTATAGAGTGAGTTCAAGTACCAGTCAGGGCTACACAGAGAAACCCTGTCTAGAAAAACCAAATAAATAAATAAATACATAAATAAATACATAAATAAATAAATAAATAGAGAATTAAGTTTAATGCTTGTAATCAACATAATTTAACATTTCATTTTTGATTGTGTGTGGGTGCATGAGGCTGTATACCTCAGTGTAGTGGCTCTAGAGTTGTTGAAGATCTAACATCCCTGGATCTTAGATCTAAGAAGCTTGAGTTACAGGCATTTATGAACCTCCTGACATAGATGCTGGGAACTGAACCAGGGACCTCTGCAAGAGTAATATGTGTCCTTAATCTCTCTGACCCTTGCAATTGACATGTTAAAAAAAAATAGGGCAAATTCTGCAATGTTTTACATAGAGCTGTAATAAATGTTATTTGGTCTATTTCTTTCTTAATTGTACATTTATGATAAGCATGTATACATTATGGTATGAAATATGTTTCACTGTGTCTCATGTTAAATTCCTTTGAAGTTATAGTGCTCAGACAAAAGCACATTTCTTAAGCAAAAGAAATCAGTAGGCCTGTAATTTAGATAATGTCTACTTGTTGCCATTTAAATACATTAAGAAAAGGATTTCGTACTCCATTCTGAGGACCTGTCCTCAGCCTTGCTATTTTAAAATATGTTTGTTTTCCAAACCTCCCTATAGATCAATGGAATGAGAACATAGATGGGGCTCAAGGACATGATGTAAGCTCATAAAGAGATGGCTTAATAAACAGAAAGTCAATCATGAAAGAAGCACTGGACAAGACTCAAGCTTGTAGGAAGATCTTATTAAAGGCTGGATTGTAGATCAGATGATTAAACAGTATGATGGAATCAGAAGAATTCATGTTTAATATGCATAAGACATATTGTCTCTTGAAACTAGGATAACTGATTAAGCTCCATGACTTTACAAGTGTTTCTGTTGAAATTATCAACATAAGTGAGTGAGAAGTCTCATAGAGATAAAGATGTTTGCCCAGAACCCACATGGTAGAATAGAGATCCCATGCATGTATGCAGTAGCATTCAAGCTCTGCCTCTATATACACCATACATAAATAAATGTAAAAAGAAATAATTGATTATAAACATTAATTATTCTCTACATTTCTCTGGAGAGTATAGAAGATAGTCATAAGTTGTTATCAAGTAATGTTTTTATTTTTAGAATATAGGAATATTGCTATATCACATAGCTAATTCATTTATTGTCCCATAAGGAGCTAGATGTGTGTGTGTGTATGTGTGTGTGTGTGTGTGTGTGTGTACAGGAGCAATCATGCCATAGTACATACATGAAGATTAGAGAACAACTTGAAAGAATCAGTTCTCTCTCACCATATAAGTCTCAGAGATTACACTCAAGCACACAAGCTTTGTGGCTTGTGCCTTTCCCTATTCTGAGCCATCTCACCAGACCAAGACTTTGAATATTAACTTTAGTTTGAGTATAAAACCTACACTGGTTTTAAAGATAGTTACTGAGGCCACACTCTTGGGTTGATATAACTTAGAAGAACCTGCACTGTCACTGGACACTTCATAAATACAAATCCAATGTAACACAATTTAATCAGAAATGTAACTATTATGTAACTATTTGTGTAAATCTGGAAAGATAGTAAAACATACAATAGATTGGAAACTCAAAATTTTCGTTAAACTTTGACTATTTTCAAACATGCAAGTTACTACTGATTTTGGCAGATCACTTTAAGACCTTATATTACATAGCACAATGACATTGTAAAATACAGTGTTGGTATTTTTTATTAGGAAGTAGTCATTAAAGGGTTGGATTTTTTTAAATGTATCAATCACATGATTACTGATGCATAAAAGCCTTAGAAAAACACACCTACTATCTGTCATGAAACTTAAACTATGTATTATAACCATCTTTATCAGTAAGAGCTAAAGTTTTAACACTGAAATGTTTAAAATAATTTAGCAGGTAAAGAAAATTTAGGAAACAATGTGTTGATAAATCATGCAACAAGGAATCATTTAGACAGAGCATTCCATTATATTCTCAACTTTACCCTCACCCTGTTTCATGTATATACTAAAACAAGTATAAGAATTTTAAGTTCTGTTATTCCCTTGTATAAAACTTTCTTAGATTATTGAAAGTTTAATAGATAAAATTACAAAGACCTTGTTAGGTAAACGTAGATGAGGTGTATTTACAGAACATTTCAAAGTAGACATATCAAATAAAGATGCTGAATTACAATGTTCATCATAAATATCACTTTGGTCCATAGTAACTCATCATTAGAATTAGGCTCATTTGAATAATGCTTACTTGAAAATACTCATGTACTGATTGACAGGGAGTCCCCCTTTCATTGTACTGCCATTGCTGGAGCTCACATGCCTCACTGTTTAGCCGCCACTGGTCTGTGCAGGAGATCAGAGCCCTAATAATAGATTTTTTGACAGTGAGCGTGCCTGCTACCTGTCCTACACAAATCCTCACTGTTCATGTTTGCGTCATGGCAACAAAGCAGAGAGAGGGAAAATGTCAAGTGTTGAGTTTGAGGCACAGCCTTGCCTTGGCTTGACATTCTAGCCGAGTAGCAGTTATGAGATTCATAATTTTTCTTCTGGGACTCAGCTGCCATATCCATAGATGTTCCCCGCTCATCGACAGACCAGGGCAAGGGTGAAGGCTTACAGCACAGATCAAGGTCTATAGCCTCTCCTCCAGTATTTTAAAATAGCCATTGTCTTGCAGATGAATGATTAAACAGTATGCAAGAGCCAACAAAATCACATATCCTCTGATAATTTGTGTGTGTGTGTGTGTGTGTGTGTGTGTGTGTGTGTGTGTGTG
>JADRCD010191193.1:0-10195 GCA_019843815.1 Montemys delectorum | reverse complement strand
TTGCTTTGTTTTGTTTTGTTTGGGTTTTTGTTCAATTCCTCTCTCCCTAGTCAAACCTGTCTCTAGATTATTCACCCCTACTTCAATCACAAAGGTTGGAGTTTTCAGCTAGAACAAAAAAGCCAAATGAGGAACAGGAATCAGATTGGCCAATGGCAGAAGTCTAAAATGATGGCTGACCCCACCATGGTGCTGATCCTAGGCAGTGAATGAATGAATGAGTATGAATGACTGAGTATAGCCACACTCAAGTACTCCTACAAAAAAAAAAAAAACAGGCACCAAGAGTTAGCCTTCTGGCCATACAGTAAATCCAGCCTGCTTGGAAAGATGGCACAGCTTAACCTGAAAGGGAGACATGCCTCCTAAAGCAGCTTCCCTACTTAATGCCCATTCAACGACAACAGAATATCCCTACCATAAAGCTATATAGCCTGTAAAAACTCAGTCCTACCAAAAGTACTCAAGAATGAGAATTAAAACTTTCTAAGAGAGGCAATGTAGAGCAAAGGGCAGAGCCCGGTGTGATATCATTCCATGAGTACATTTATGGCTACTTTTCAATTCTTTCCCTGTGAATTTTCTTGACTTGTCCATACTCCAACAGGTGATTTAGTTTTGAAATGATGCACCTCTACAGACACCCCGTCACTCAGCCAATTCAGAGCAGGCTCTGACAGGACACTTGACTCAGAGAGTCCTTCAACTAACTGCTAGGCCCCCATTCCTCACTCTCCTCCCACTGATTCTCTCCAAGCATCCCTTTGCCTGCCCCTGAATCAATTCATCGACAAGCAGTCACCCTCTCTCAATTACACACATTCAGTAAGTATGCCTATTCCACCCTGGGCCACGAAAATTTCTCAAACTCCTCACTGAGCCTGTCCTGAGGGCCGGCAAAGGAAAAAGATGCTCTTGTACCACATGCTTAAATATTTTAAAAGCTAAAGATCAATCTAACAAGCTATCCAATGTTCTCTCCTTCCGCCTCTGAATATAACTTTATGATTACTAACATGCACACACGTGCCTGTATGTAAAGTAGTGCGTGGCATGTATTTAAAACAAAAACTTTAAGTATGGTAATGTATGCCCCTAATCCTAGCACACAAAGGCTGAGGTAGGAAGATGGAAAGTTCAAGGCCAGTCTAGGCTCCGTAGCAAGAAAAAGTAGCTTAGACAATACATGAAACCTGCTTTTAAAAAAAAAAAAAAAAAAAAAAAATCAGGCATGTCTGTCATCCCAGCATTCAGAAGGCTAGGCCAGAAGGACTAAAAGTTTATGACTAGCCTGGGCTACATAGCAAGATCCTGCCTCACAAAGTTAATACCAAAAATGACTTTTGTCAAAGATTTTTTCTCTTTAGAGGCTTGTTGGCAGGAAATGAAGAAAACAGAGAAGAGGGCATTCTGGTTAATTCTGTCAACTTGACCGAGTCCAGAGTCACCTGGAAGACAAACTGTAGGCTTTTTCTCTCCCTTAGTGACACAGAAACAGGCCAGATTAGACCAGATTAAAAGTAAATAAAGGTATGTGTATTAGGAGACAGCTCTCAGTTGGTTTCACTGATCTCATGCATAGAGAGAGTGAAGTCACAAGCCCAGGCTAAAGCAAGGGGTTTTACAGATCTTAGGCAGGGAGTGATGATGTGTCAGCTAGCAGCTAGGAGTGTGCCCATACATGATCAAAAACTGAGCCCCTGGGTGGGCACTCTAGGGAGGGTTTCTAGAAACTCAGAGATGAGGAGTTATGATGTGCGTGAATAGCCCACAGTTTTCTCCATTGAGGCAGGGTTGGGAGAAGGAGGGCAGATGGAGTGTCCCAGCTATGCAGGGGTGCCAACCAAACACAACCTCTAGTTGTATCTGTGAGGAGTCTCCAGGCTGGGTTAACTGGGGTGGGATGACTATGGGGAGCACCATGCCATGGGCTGGAGTCCAAAGCAGGAAGAAAAGACAGAGCTGGGCACCAGTATTCACCTCTCTGGATGCAGTGTGAGAGATGTCTCGACTTCCTGCCACTCTGATGTCACCACTGTGGTAACTGTAGCCTTGGACTGTGAGCCAAGTAACCCTTTCGTCCCTAAGTCACTTCGGTCAGATTTCCTGTTCTAGTGATGGAGAAAGCACCTAACTCGCCTTCCATTCCCCTGGGGTGCCACAGTTGGACAGCCATCTTCTCTTCCTCTCCCTGCTCGGAGGGTTCCAGAAGCACCCCAGCTTGTTGCTTCTGAACTTTCCCCCAGCTTCTCCTCCACAGACAACCTCTTTCTGCATCCCAGCTCATGTCAATAAATTAAAGTCTTTCAAAGCAACCAGCAGATGCAGTAAGGTGGAGTTTACGTTTAGAATTAGATCCTCCAAGGTGCAAGCAAGACGTTCTCCTGCATCTGCACCTGTCCCACATCATGAAAGATCACCCCGTGAACACACATAGTTGGCTAGCCTCATCTACACTCCCAAGTCTCATACCAACAAAGTCTCCCTCTGCAAACTTTTGTTAAACTCCCCAGAGAGCTCTCTACAACTAGAGCTTACCCTCAGCCTGCTGTATCCAGATGTTTCAAATAATCCTGCCAAATCAGGTGAACAAGAATCTCCTACCTGGGTATCCTAATCTATACCTGATGTCTAAGACCACTGCCTGCCTTTAGTAAGAGTCTCCATACTCTTGATTGACTCTCTACAGTTTTCTTTCTGCTATCCCAACCTTACTGGTTGACCACAAACCCCAGCTATCTTTCCCACTTTCAGAGTTGAGCTCAGTTTTACAGTAAAATATCTATCTTCTACTGCAGTGTGGGGGCAGTGGTCTCTATCTGTTCAGGCAAACTGGGCCCAGTCTGGATCTCTGGGGACCCAGTGGATGGTAATTTCTGCCTGCAAAGGACAGGAGGAGTTCGGCCATGACTCCTGGGTCTGTAGCTCCTGTTTCAGTCCCAACTTCCCACAGCCACCCCAGCAGGAGATGTGTCACATAAACAATGCCCCAAGCTCCCAGCATTCTACCTGGACCCTACCCCCAGTCATCTGACCACAGCCAAGTATGCCCCGCCCCACAGACAGTTAGCCTGCTCACAATATAAGGGGCGATTTGCCCCCTCCTCTCTCTCTTGCTCTCTTGCTTTCTCTCTTGCCTCCTCTCTTCCTCTTTTGCCCCCTCTCTCCCTTCTTCTCCTCTCATCTCCTTCTTCTCCTTTCTCTCTCTCTCCACATGGTCATGGCCGGCCTCTTCTCTCTTTTCTATAATAAAATCTCATGACTGTGCATTGCCTCCTTTTAACTAAGTCATCGCACAGCCCCAGCAGCAGCAGCAGCAGCAGCAAGACCCAGACCTACACTGTAGTAATGCAAAGGAAATGTCTTTCTGTTTCTAACAGGTATTTGGTTCAGAACTTTTAAGGGCCATGATTTGCAAGCACTTTTGGCTAACCACCAAGCCCTAAGTATATACTAGCAGTCTGGCCTGGGCTGAAGACTCCCAACCAAGTGAAATGCACATTGTGGAAGTGGACTGACTTCCCAAGAGGCCCTTGGGGCAGGGAATTCTAGAGTACTGTTTCTGGAATATGGTGTTTCACCAATGCTTTGTATGATATGTGACTTCATCCTGCACACCTGTTCTCCCAGAGTCCCTGATCCACTGGCCTGCAACTAGGTCTGGCCAACGGGAGCACTGAGGGTTGGGAAGTGAAAAGGAACCTCCCCAGTGGAGCCTCTAGAGGGCTACTACATTGTCACTCTTCAAGAAGCCACTCCCCTGCACCTCACCAGCCCATAGTGGTTTGTTACAGTTGTTTCTTTTTCATAAGCTCCTCCTCCTTTCTCTCTCTCTCTCTCTCTCTCTCTCTCTCTCTCTCTCTCTCTCTCTGTCTCTCTCCCTCTCCCCAGACAATGTTGCAAGCCCCATGCAACTGTCCCTCCTTGGCTTGTCATACCTAGCCTAACTTTTGCTTTCTCATCAGAATACAACTGACACAGGACGTATTTCTACTTTACATCTGCCAACAACTTATCCCAAAACATACTGTCAATTTCCTCTTGTTCTTCTGCTTCCTCACTCTTCTAAGAATACTGCTTGCTTGCTTGCTTGCATCCTTCACGTGTTTAATGCCTCATCAGCACCATTTGGGGCTTATATTTTTCCTGCAGAGATTTACTTTCCAATTTATTTTCCTTACACAAAAAAATACACAATTTTATCAGAGTACAGTCAGAAAAGTTGCTCAGCAAAGGGGACTACTGTCAAGGCTAAGGACCTAAGTTCAATCCCCTAGTCCCACCTGGTGCAAGGCTGGCTCCTGTGAGTTGTCCTCACTAATTTACATGTGTGTGCACACACTTGTGAGAACACGCATACAGAGAGATCAAATAAAGAAATAAAACGTATAAAAAAAAATTAAAGTCATGTTTGTATCCTTCTATGAACCACATCCTTGTTATCCAAGCAGTCAATAAATATGGAGACAGCAAAACTAAGTAGACAGGAACCATTCCTAAAGAGCTCAGAGGTTACTAGGCCCTGCTACTTAGACATTAAACTAAAACTCTGGCACTTCAAAAAGGAACAAAATGAGCCTCAGGGCATCTTCCAGTGATGATGTAAATGCTAAACCATTAGCTGAAATTCAAATTAGAGCATGATACATACACAGTCACTATAGAAGAAAGAAAGGACTAATTATTTCTGACTAGTCTGTGATTGGTGCTGAACTACTGACGACTTTACAGAAAGCCTAGTAATCAAAAAATTAGGCTCAATTACTAGCTCAAGACAAACAAGAAAAGCAATCTCTGGCTGGCCTATGAATATAATCTGCATGATGATGATAATGTAAAGAGTGACTACTGATCTGCCACACATGGTAATTAGCCATGTTGGAGGGCGGAATACAGGATGCCCGAGCATGAGAACCAACGGGAAAGCAAGGAATGAATGTTCATGTTACATGAGCTGAGGTGCTTCTATAACCCGCTGAGCAGTGGGAGGAAGAGAAGATGGCTGCTATTGAGCTGCAGTAGCTCAGTGGAATGCAAGGCGAGTTAGGTGCTTTCTCCATCACTGGAACAGGAAATCTGACCGAAGTGACTTAAGGAAAGAAGAGTTATTTGGCTCAGAGTCCAAGGCTGCAGTTTCTGCATCCTCAGTTGGGACAGAGAGGTGAATACTGGTGGCCAGCTCTGTCTTTCCTTCCTGCTTTGGACTCCATGGCATGGTGCTCCCCATAGTCATCCCACCCCAGTTAACCCAGCCTGGAGACTCCTCACAGACACAACTAGAGGTTGTATTTGGTTGGCACCCCTGCATAGCTGGGACACCCCATCTACCCTCCTTCCCCCAACCCTGCCTCAATGGAGAAAGCTCCAGGGTAACAAGTCCTAACTCCTCGTCTCCGAGTTTCCAGAAACCCACCCAAGAGAACCCGCCCAGGGGCTCAGTTTTTGACCATGTATGGGCACACTCTTAGCTGCTAGCTGACACATCATCACTCTCCACCTAAGATCTGTAAAACCCCCTTGCTTTAGCCTGGGCGTGTAACTTCACTGTCTCCACCTATGAGATCAGTGAAACCAACTGAGAGCTGTCTCCTAATACACATGCTCTTACTCTTGTCTAATCTGGCCTGTATCTGTGTCACCAAGGGAGAGAAAAAGCCTACAGTTTGTCTTCCAGGTGATTCTGGACTGGGTCAAGTTGACAGAATTAACCAGAATGCCCTCCTCCCTGTTTTCTTCACCTTCCGGATCACAGAGCTAGCTGTTAGAATCTGTGGCCTGCATGTCCACCCCATGAGATCAACAGGTACACGTAACCATAAAAGCAGATACCAAATTAGAGAGAAACCGGTGCAACAAATCACTTGTCTGATGAAATTTTTATTGCCTTATTTCTTAGGTAAGTTTTATGTTAATTTTCCACGATACTATTTCATGGCAAATGAGTCTGTTACAGTACTAGCTCATTAAAATAACACAATGCAATAAAATATGAGCAATGCTTTAGGACCCAGCTATTCTTTGCAAAAATTTATAAAGTCAGTGATTTGAGAAAGATTAAGTTATAGGCAAGGAAAATGAGAGCTTTGAAATAAAAGATTATTTGGTTGGTTGTAATTCCTGGTTGTCCCATGCTGACCCAACCCTACTTGCCTACGTGTGTACCCTCAGTGGGCAGACATAAAGAAATTCTAAATTGCATTCTGAACCCATGTGAAATCCTGATGTTATAATTGCCAACTAGATCAACAACCCAAATAAATATTAAGTTTGTCGGAGGAACCTTTGTCCTAGTCAAATATAAAAGCCAAGTAACCCAATAAAATTTTGTTTAAACAAGAAAACATTTCTGACTTGCTGGTGCTTGAAAATTTTTCCATATCCATACTTTGTTTTGCTTCAAACTACTCAGTTGTTAAAAATATTCAAATTTTGAATGGAAAAGTAAGTACTTTTCAGAGGCAAATTCAATAGTATATATATATCAACATTCTGATATACAGACTGGCCTAACCGTTCACACGGAAAACTAATAGCACATATGGGCAAAGACTACGTGTGTTCATAGTAGCTGTTAGGGGTTGATCTGGGCATCCTACAAAGACTTCTGTGTGAAAGGCTTAGTGATTTGCCTGCCATGAGCCTGTAATGGTGAAACCTTCCAGGTGTGGGGCCTAGTGGAAGGCAGCTGAGACACAGGCGAGAAGACCCCCCCTGGACCATGGGGGAAGCCTGAGCCTCCTTTCCTCCTCTCCTCCCTGCTCCGTGGCTGTCTCGGGGTCAGAAATTTGCTCCCGCCAATCTCCTGTGCTGTGTCATCATGGCTGAAACAGAAATAAGGCAACGGCCACTCTGAACGTGTGAGGTATTGTTTACTTCAAGTATTTTGTCAAGGGGTATACTAACACCGCTCAGCACAAGCAGGGAAGGTGAGCAAGAGGAGTGTTCAGTAAGGCTATAAGCCCAGTGTGTGTCTAAGAAGGATGCAACATAGCTTTGAACCAATATAGTGTGAAAATACCTAAATGTATTTACATGCGTGTGTATTATGAATAGTGGATGTGTGTGTGTTTGACTCGGTTCCATAAAATACACAAATCTACACGCCCAACGATTTTACATTAAAACTCTTAAAAGCCCTGAATACAACTGGAATGTGGCTTGTAAAAGGTGAAATTTCATTGTTTCCTGGGAGACTGCTTTTACTGTTTAAATTTTTCTACAGTGATACACTCAGGCACTATTTTGTCTAATTTTTCAAAACCAGAAATTTATAGAGAAAGACAAAGAAAGGAAAAAGAAAGCCTCAGAAACTTAGTAAAGTGTAAAAGGACTCAGATACATTCCTAAAACTGCCACCTGGTCCCCATTGCTGCTTAAGAAATACTGCCCCTGGCAGCCGGCCTGCTTGTAAGACTATCTTGGAACATAATTTATACGGGAATTATGTGGTACAGTAAACTGCCAGGGGTCTGTCTCATCTACCTCTGAGGGGGAAGGGCAGGTTATACTTGAGCACCAGCAGGTGGAAGTCTGCTAATTCCCAGCTAAGGAATTACATCAGATGCAAATGAAGATCAACACGTCTTCTCAGAAGTCCTGTTACAAAAACAGCTTGCAATTAAGCTTAAAAACCAGCTAGAGCCGGGTGGTGGTGGCACATGCCATTAATCCCAGCCCTTGGGAGGTAGAGGCAGGCGGATCTCTGTAAGTTTGCAAGTTCCAGGACAGCCAGGATCCTGTCCTGAAAAACAAACAAACAAAAACCAAAAGAGGGGCTAGACTTTTAAAATAAGCTGACATCAAAATAAGGAAGCTGGAGCCTGCCAAACCAGGCGCCATACCTTGAAATAACAATACCTCGGAGGTTAATGGATTAAATCGGAATGCTTTTGAGTGGGTACTCCTTTTCAATATTTTAAAAACTAAATGTTGGTGAGGTTGGTGCTCTTAAAATAGCATGGTGGGAGACAGAAAAGTAATTAAAACATAATGTGTACAGAATTTAAAAAACTAAGTTACAAGACGTTTAAAAACAACTTAACCAGTTGAAGTCAGGTGATGCTTATGCATCCAGCAAAAACTATCCAGCTCCAAACGGAGCCTCTCCAAGCTCCCTGGTCCCCCGGTGTTTACTGTAGTACCTCCTAAAGGAGGCTGTGGTGGCCAATTAATTCCAATTTACCTAGAATGCAGATTTTTCTCACTGAAAATCCTGGGCTATTGGATTAGATCCATTCATGCTGTAAGAAAATATCACTGTAAATCTGTTAGCACAAACAGGCAACACATGTTTAGAAACATGTAACATAAACAAGTAACGCCATCAACAATAACCATTAACATAAACAGGTAATATACGTAAGGAAGCTTTTAAAAAATAAAAAATAAAAATAAGAAAAAAAATCAATATGGCAATGAGTGCTAGTGAACCCTGCACTTTAAAGGATGAAACAGGGAGATGGTGAGTTTGAAGCCAGCCTGGGCCAAACTCTTTAGAGCAAGAGCATGTCTAAAAATAAGTTGTTTAAAATAAAAATAAATAAATAAACTAAAATCAGAGCTACCACGTGATCTAGCAATCCCTCCACTGGGCGCATACCCCAACGGAAACGAAGGTGAAATCAGCGTGTTGACAGGACACCTACACTTCCATGCCTATTGTGGCCCCGGTGACAACCCACTAGAAACAGAAGCAGCCTGAGTGTGCAGAGGGTAACTAACCACTTGTCATCTGTAGTGTAAGTGTGCCTAGAGCTCATTTTGCCAAATGACATGAGCCAGCCAGAAGCCAGAAAGAGCTCGCTCATATGCAGAAACTTTTAATCTCATAGATGTTCCAAGTAGCCCGATCGCTACTGACGGCTGAGGAGAATAGAGTGGACGGAGAGAGAAATGGGAAAAGCTAAGGGACAGGATATCAGGCCACAGGAGGAGCCCAGCTGTGCCATGGCACAGCGAGGGGGGAGGGCATTCTCAAGAGCAACCGTGTTCTGTGCTGTGTTTTCAGGAGCTAGATAGGATTTCTCACTTTCACGGTTAAACGTGAAGAAGTTACAGGTGACCTTCAGCGTACAAGATGCAGCCCGGGAACATGTGGGTTTGAGCGTGCTGGCTTACCCGCTCTGAGGTCATGATTCTAACACACCCCAGAGGACTGGTATGCCCCGCACATTGCTGGCATGCGAGGCTGGAACTGACGAAATCCACCTTGTTGCTATACAGCCACAGAGAGTGTGCAGCAACCAAGGGGGCAAAGGTGCTGTCTGCCACGGTAAGGGTGGAGGAGGAAAGCAGCCCAAGCCTTAACATGGCCCGGAAGGACCCTTCTGTGAACTTGCACTGAAAATGTCTCAAGTAAAACAGCCAGGAGTATCTCACTTGATACATATTTGGCAAGGGCTAAGGCTTGGGAGCGTTCGGCTGTGTGCAAGCACATCCATTTCTATGTGCCAAAAGTCTTGCCGGTTCCTGTTAGCCGACAAAGCGGCTCTTTGCACTGCACCAACAGAGCCAAACATCTTCCCAGAATTATTTCCCGCCTGGGAAATGGAAAGTTGTTGGATGGCCTCTTCCACCTAATGGCATGTAACAAAGTCTAGTACACAGTAGAGATCCCAGCCCAGTAAAACATCAGAACCCATTTAATCCTCTGCAACCTGAGAGCCGAACTGGCACGTGGAGGCCCAACCCAGTGCTGTGTGCCTGAGCTAGATCCTTTGGGCCAGTGGCCTGTTCCTGATGACCACCCCTAACAGCCACTGTGCTCGGATTTCCTACCATACCGCTGGTCCCCTCTGCCCAATAATGTACAGTGGCCAACTGCTGGGTGTTATGGGCTGGGTCATTTGGATGCCAAATGGTGAAAACGAATCCTCCCGCAGTACCTCACAGCTAGTGCTTGGAAAAATAACAGCTCTACAGAGATATCACTGTATCTGCACAAAAGGAATTAGAGGATTAGAATGGGCGGATGACGTTATGAGAAAAGTACCGCATGCGCTGATCCAAGGTGAGAAAATTAAGATAGGATAACACGAAGTCAAGAAGGAGCAGAAGACAGAGAGCACCAGGGCCATTCTCATCTACAGCACAGCTAGACCTGGGCCAAGATGAACTATGGAATCCTACTTTTTACATATTATAAACCTGCTTCCTGGACGGTAGGGTAAAGAAAGTGTGGTGATTTCACTTTATT
>JADRCD010191192.1:0-10388 GCA_019843815.1 Montemys delectorum | reverse complement strand
ATAGCTGGCATAATGTGGCCATGCCCAGGAATTCCTGTACCTGCTTGGGGCTCTGTGGAGAAGGGACATGCAGGATGGTCTCCTTTTGAACATTGGAGAGCCAGGGCTAGCCATCTTTCAGCAGGTAGCCCAGAAAACATACTTTTCTCTGGCAGATTTGGGCCTTCTTGGCTAAGGCTCTGTATCTCAATTCTCCCAGCTCCTCCAAGATGTGTTTAGTCCCATCTAGACAGTCCTCCTTAGTCTTGGGCCCCAGGTTTCTTCACAGGTAGAAGGGGAGTATTCCAAGCTGATTGGCGCTTACACAGGACCCCTTGTTCTAGAGGCCTGGTAATGTGGTGCCTGATTCTGTCCTGAGCCTTCTTCGACATCAGATACTGGTGCACAGACACCAGGGAGGCTTGGGCTCTAAGCTCCACATGGACGGAGGGCTGGTTGTTGGCCCTCCTCATCTCTGCCATCCCAGTCCAGGCCTGGGAAAAGGCCTCAAACCACCAGTCTAGGTCCTGGGGTGCCCTGTCCAAGGTCTCAAACAACTTGTATTCATCCTCTAGCCTGAGAGTCAGGACTCTCTCACGATTCCTTCCCTGTCACTTTTCTTTTTTTCCATCTCCCTTTCATCTTCTTTCTTCCTCTTTCTCTGCTCCTTCTCCTCCTCTGTCTCCCTGTTACTGTAGACTTTCCCAGTAACCTACACTAAATCCCTCAACAACTTATCCTGTAGTTCCTCTAGCCTCTGAAGCTTTTTCCTGATATCTCTACTAGCCTGGTCTATAAAAGCCATAGTCACAGTATCTTTGTGCTCCTTGCTGCTGGGGTCATAGGGACTATACGGACAGAATGCCTCCATGAGCTGCTCTAGAAAGGGAGGAGGCGGCTCATCTGATCCCTGTCTAACCTCATATAATTTGGTCAAATTTGTAGGTTGTCATGAAACCTGCCAATGGAGCCTGACAGTTGAACTTCAGGTGTTCCTTACCTTCTGCCATATTAAAGTCCCAGTCAGGTCTAGTCAGGGGAAACCCGCTGTCAATGACAGCCTGGTCAATTGATAGTGCCCCGCCCCCCCCATGTCTCTGGCTTCTGGCTTCCTGCATTATAAATAAAACAGCCTCGAAGAGATTAACAGGCCCTTTGGAAAAGAGCGTTGGGGGTTTGGCCTTCCAGTTGCACAAGTCGGCCAAAGAGAAGGGCCAATATTGCGTAGCCTGATTGCCCTTTTCCCGAGGCCCATATGCCCTCAGTGAGAGAGTCACCATGATATCAGGGGTTTGGCTCTCAGGTCTCCTCCCATTCTTCCCTCCAGTGAAGGGAGTTACAATGGTCTCAGTCTCGTATGAGCTGAGGAATCTGTATTGGTTTTAGCGGGGCCGTAGGAACTAGGGTAGGGAGATTTGAAGGAAGAGGGTCTTGGAGTAAGAAGTCTACTGTTTAGGAGTCTTGGAGGATCAGAAGTTTCTCAGGTCTGGATCTCTCCTCCTGCCCTTCTTTCTTTCTGATGGCTAGAGCCTGTGGAGTGGGTCTTGGGAAAGAAAGATTTTTATCTCTGAGGGAGGAGGAGGGGTCCTCCACTAGATTTTTCTAGGTAACTATATAGGGCCCTTGGTCCAGGTACCCTAAGGATCCTGACTCTCTCTCCTCTACTGCTTTTAATCACCTGCAAGTCAAAAGTCCCTAAGAGTGGGTCATGAAGAGAAACAGAGAGTAAATAACTTGTTTTTCAATCTGTCCAATGTCCAAAAAATAAAAAAAGAAGTCGTCAGTCTAAGTCCAAGACCATACAACAAGATACCAACAGAGAAAAACAATTACCACACAGCAGCTTGACTTTGCCATGGGTGGGGGTCCAGGTCCAAGAACACAGAGAAAGACAATCAACACACCATTCGCCCCTTCCATGGTCCAGTTACAGACACTAGGTGCTCCTGCACACACTTCAGGAGCCAGATAACAGAGTTGCTCAATGAGCCAGCCATATTGAAACAAACTAGGTGCTCCTGCCTGTATGGCAGGATCCAGATAAACCAGCAAGACTTGGCTCCTGCCGATATTGTCTCATCATTTCCAGAAGGGGCAGAGCCTTCCCTGCTTCCTCCTGATGCATCCTTAAGTACCCCCCCCCCGACAACCCCCCTCCCGTCACACCTGACCATACCAGACACTGTAGGCTCTCCAAGCCTCCTGATGCTTACAAGCAAAAGTTCAAACAGATTTACAGACTCAGACTTTGACGAACAGAAAGACAAACAGGAAGTGTGGTTAAAGCTTGAGACCTCCAATTCATCGCTCCAGTGTGTTCCCACAAGGAGTCAGATTCCCGACCAACACACTAAATGTAAGACTCTATCGAGTCTTAGCTTTCCCATCTGTATAGGAGAATATTCTAAGAAAAATTAGCTGTTTCTTTATTACAAGGCCCATTTCTATTTGTTTTTTATTTGTATGTGTACTAATGTGTGGAAAGCAGAGGACAACTTTTCAGGAGTACTTTCCTACCTTTCATCTTGATGAGATAGAATGTCTTTTTATATTGCTGTACTTCATAGCCCAGGCTAGCTGGTCCTTGATATTCTCAGTGATTGTGTTTCTCTCTCCTCCATTTAGGAGTGCTAGGATTAAAAATGTGTGCCATCATACCTGCCTTTCTCACAGGATCTGGGAATCACTGATCTCTGTGTCCAGCAACAGACTATTGTCTTCTATTGCTATATGAATTCAGTCTTTGGTCTACATCATCTCCCTGGTCCTATGGCTACCATATTGATTGATTGACTTCCATATTGACAAAATGATTGGTCAATTTCTAGTCTGAATTGTGGTTAACTGGAAGCTGTGACAATTTTATAATTTAAAAGAAAAGCCCCAGGGCAGGCAATCTGTAAATCTCAGCAGTTGCACAGAAGAACAAGATGAAGAGGAGAAAACATGAAATATTACTGAAGTCAGACACATGGAAGATAAGCAGCCATGTTATAGAGAAGAAAAGTACCAGAAATAAATACTTGAATTCTGGACAACCTTCTAAAGTAAGAGAAAGTTAAAGAAAAAAATCAGGAAAAAGAAAAAGGAAAATCATTACCTTACCTTATTCAAAAAATATCTTTGAGCACAACAGAACCTTACAGAGGTTGCTAGGGACTGTATTAGAGTGCAGAAATCTGGTAAGAAAAGTACCTTATCTCATTAAAGGCCATTTATTTTTCCTTTTTCTTCTGCAAGATGAGATCTTCATAGGTGTGATCCCTCCTTTCTGAAACATGTTCTCTTGACCTGCTTGACCTGCCCATCTTGAATTTGGGGTTTTCAGTCAGGCTAGAGATTTCATTTTTTGACCAGGAGTAGAAATAGGTCTCTTCAATGGTCCTTAACTACTACTGTGACATTCTAATCTCTGAAAATTTTTAGGAATCAGATCAAGGATGAGAGCATTCAAACACTGACATTCTTGGCCTTCAGTTTGGACCAGCCCAATACCATTTTCAGTTCATAGTCAGCGACATGAATGGAGCTCCCTGACCCTATTCTGCCCTTTCCTATCTCTTGTCCTCAGTGCTTTTTCTATGCCCTTCACTTCCGTTTGTTTTTAGTTTCTTAGTGTTCTTATCTGGTCTTAAGGCTTTCAAGATTTCCATGCTAATAATTTCAAGTCCATATTTTTTAGCCTAATCTTTCTTTTGAACTTCAGGTTCAAATACTCAGCCACCTATTTCATGCCATGCCTGAATGTATTACAGGCATATCACACATAAACTCAATCTCAAAGAATATCATTACAAAGGCATTTTTATTTTAATTCTTGTGTCAGATAAAAACACTCCTTAAATCAAGGGTATTTTGTTTTAGGACTTTATACATTCCTACCCCATTTGTTCTGTATATCTTTGTGGAAATATATTTACTAATAAACAAATAGAATTTTCAGTTTCCAAAAGAATAATCTGATGCAACATCATCACTTTACAAGCTTAATTTGGTCAGAGAATAAGCAATACTGAGTTCTTCTGCCCACTTGGTTACTATCACCCTGAAATAGAAAGAATGATTTTGAGAAGAACTGCAGATTAAATAAGAAAACCCCAGACAACATCTGCTTTTCTGAATAACTCTAGTGCTTCTAAAATATGACATTTTGCTGTTGTTTCCTTTTATGGTTTTTTTAATTACTGATTTTATTTTCATGAAATGAGGATCTGGGTTGCCTAGGAGTTCATCTGTTCCTATTGCATATTCTTCTTTTAAATAGGCACATTCTGATGTAGTTTCCTCACTGCCTCCAACATTTGGACAGATCTTGCTGTCTTCTCTCCTTAACATTGTCTTCTTATTACTCTCACATAGAAGGGTTATTTTACAAGTAGAGGATCAACAGAGCTTTCAAAGCAACCAATGAATGAAGGGGTCATAGGATGGAGAATAAGCTATGGGGAATTGCTAAGCAAAAAGATGACTGCAGTCTTTTCCTAAAGAATGTGTGAAAGGAAGAACATAGGGTGTGGCCTTAGACTTCTTAACTTGATTCTTTAGCATTGTTTCCAATGGCAAAGAATACAGAATAGTGTTGATGGTTACCCTAAAGATCCTATGAGGTTCTATTAAAATGAAGCTTGATCTAAGAATTTTGATAGTCTTAAATCTCAATTTAGTTTTTATTGCTGATGATACCTTAGCTGAGGGTTTGGGAACAAAGGAATTACCTCAATGAGTATAAAAATGGTTTCGTCAGAAAAATGAATGCCAGAGCAAAGACAGTACTCTGTGAGAACAGGAAGTGATCACATACAGATCAGTTCACTCAGAGGGAGAGGGGCAGCTATATCTGTACGATTCATGGCATTAGGAACCACAGTTAGTTTGTAGTTCCTCACTTGACCCCACAGGGATACTTGGGAATTATTTGACTTGGATATATTGACAGTTAGAATTATCATTTCTCTACCAAGAAAAGATAATCCCGGACTCAAACTGTACCCTACCCCTACCTGTTGTTAGAGAAAACCTAATTTCTTTGAAGATACTTTGTTTCGTATGTGGCCTTTCCTAAAGATAGTATTATGTTTTACTTCATAGTTTTCCTATCTTGATTTTTTTTTAACCATCAAAATCACATTCCAACAGGTTGTTCATTATAAATCAGCACAATATATTAATCATTTTAAAAAATAATTGCTTCGGATAAGTTGGTGTGATGGCTAGTTTTATGTCAACTTGACACAAACTATCGAGTCCTGAAAGGAAGGAATCTCAATTTAGAAAATGCCTTCATAAGATCCAGTTGTGGGACATTTCTCAATTAGGGATTGATGGGGGAGGGCCCAGCCCATTGTGGGTGGTAGCATCCCTGAGCTAGTGGTGCTGGATTCTATAACAGTGGTTCCCAACATTCTTAATGTTACAACCCTTTAAAACAGTTTCTCATGTTGTGGTGATGACCCTCAACCATAAAATTATTTCATTGCTACTTCATAAGTATAATTTGGCTACTGTTATGAATTGTAATGTAAGTGTCTGATATGCAGAATATGTAATATGCCACCCCCCGAAGGAGTTGCAACCCACAGATTGAGAATTGCTATTCTATACGAAAGCAGGCTTAGCAAGCCGTGAAAAGCCAGCCAGTAAGCAGTGCCCCTTTATGATTTCTGAGTCAGCTCCTGCCTCCAGGTTCCTGCTGTGCTACGGTTCCTGTACTCACTAGTTTTGATGATAAGCTGCGATATTATTGGTCCTCAACCTTCCTAATGATACAGTCTTTTTACAGTTGCCCATATTGTGGTAATTCCCAACCATAGAATTATTTTCATTGCTATTTCATAACTGTAATTTTGCTACTGTTATGAATTGTAGTAAAGATATCTGTTTTCTGATGGCCTTTGGGGGTTGCAGTGCACATGTTGAAATCTAATGTGTTATATGGAAGCATACGTTATATAAACCCTTTCCTCTCCAAGTTACTTTTGGTCATGGTGTTTCATCATAGCCACAGTAATCTAAACTAAGACAACTGGAGAATGGGCTGTAGGTTGACAGTGGCTTTTGTCCTCAGGTAGTTCCATATTCTACATGCTGGTGTGCATCTGCTCCAAGAACAGTCACACATAATCAAACTATCTTGCTAGGAAATTATTTAGAGACGCTTGGAGGTGTGGTTAATTGCAAATAAGGAACATGGTCTATTATAGAATGTAGTCTGCTCACATGTGTCTGCCTTCATTATTACAAAGTTTCTGTACATAAAAATTCTACACTGCGCAAACCAAGTTCCAGCTAGCAACAGAAGGCATCTGTTCCACTCTGAACAAAAGAGCATTTATTTCCACAGCCCAAGGCTGATGTTGATAAATAACGTTTTTGCCTGTCTTAAACTTTTTATGGAGATAATATTTAAAGGCAAAGAATGCTTTCTCAATAATCTGCGTTGTGGGTAGAATTTACGTCTTTGGATGTGTGTTGCCTTTTAGATATATGCCTGTCATCTGAAGCTGGACCTTTTGTTTATCAGAGTCTCAGTAGGTGGTCTGAGCTGGCCTGGAGTTTGCTATGTAGATGGGGCTGGATTCAGACTCATAGAGATTGACCTGTCTATGCCTCCTGAATGCTGTGGTTAAAGACTTGACTTTGACACAGAAAATCAAAACCACAATCAGAAGTTGTTTCTTCTGCTCATACTATCATTTTTTTTTTTTTTTTGCCATTATGGCATTTTTAGATTTATGCTGCCCCACCTTAAATTACTACAAATTACCATGCCTTGGGTTTCTGATGTTTTTAAATTTTGCTTGTATGTTTATAGGTAGTATGCTTATATGTACATATATGTGTATACATATTCCCATATGTTAGTACCCACATGGGCACATGAATGTGCTGGCCTGGAGTTGGCATGGGTGTCTTCCTCCATTATTCCACACTTTATTTATTGAGGCAGAGTTTCTCACTGAAACCTGAGCTCAGGGATTCCCATTAGTCTAGCTAGTTAGATAGCCATCTGCCCTGGCCTATGACCCTCAGTCACTGCCTCTGGAGTATTGGGGTTGCAGAAGGCTGCTACACGTGCCTGGCTTTTAAGGTGTTCTAGGGTCTAAACTCCAATCCTTACAGGTCAGCAGCAAGTGCTTGATTGACTGAGCTACTCTCCAGCCTTTAACTCTTAATTTCTGTAAGTCTATTTGTAGAGCTCAACCTCTGGTAAGTAGTGATGCTTACAGTTATGAATTCAAGTTTAACATTAAGGGTTAATATTAGGAAGATTCTGTCATATAATTATGCTTCTAAAAGACCATTATATTCCCTTACAAAAATGGCACACTATTTTTATGTTACATGAGTTTGGGTATGGAACAAACAGAAATCTTGAATGTTAAAGTCACAGGTCATGGATGATGTCATGCAGGGACATTTAGCTGCACTGATTTAAGGCACATATATGTAACTAAAACTGGAAAGATCCAACTTTGATCCTGTTTATACAGGATTTTTTGTTGTTTTGATATTTGACAAAATAGGTTAGAATGAATTAGTCTCCATTTTAAAATAATAAATTTGGTTTTAGTTATGTGTAGAAGAAACTGTTACACCCACAAGTGGTCTACTTGTGCAGACTCTGACACTTTGGTTTGTTTTGGCTTTTTGAGATAGGGTATGCTGTGTAGCCCAGGCTGGCCTTGAACACATGGTTTTTCTGCCTCATTTTCCTGAGTGCCGTTATTCTGGGTGTGTTTTTAGTCCTGTAATTGTATGTCAATTTATCCCAGTGAGAGCCACCAAGTAGCAAACAGCAGTAATCTGGGGGACTCGGCACGGAGGTTACTGGGCTACCAAGTACTAACTTCCTACATCATTTATTTTAAATAGTTGAATTTTATAATGTTTTTAAAAGTCAAATATTTTGTAATATTTGGATATTTTATATTTATCATACAATCAGATAAAACAGTAGTTTCCAAAATGGAAACAGAAAAAATGTTTTAAAAATACTTATTTTTTAATTTTGTGTGAATGAAGGTTATGTATGTATGTATGTATGTATGTATGTATGTATGTATATATGTATATCTACCTCTTGTGTGTCTGGTGTGTTTGGAGGCCAGAAGAGAATGTCAGATTCCCTGGAACTGAAATTACAGACAGTTGTAAGCTGCCATGTGGGCACTGGGAATTGAATTTTGGGCCCTCTGTAAGAGCCATTTCTCTATCTCTAGAAAAAAAATGTTTTTACCTGCACAAAAAACGTTATGATGACAATGATTGAGGTACAGGCTGTTACTGACCGTTACACAGGCATTCAAATAACTGTTGTTCATGTCTCCCTTCTTCAACAGTGCAAATCCAAGTGGAGGAGAAAGAAGATGATACAGAGGAGAGCTCAAGTAAGCAAGGGTGGGCTCCTTAGGAAGAGGTTCCTGTGGATGGGAGGGAATGGCCCTACCATCTTGTCCCTTGAACCACTACATAAAATCACAAGAATGTGTGGGCATACTTTTTTCTAGTCTCATTGATCACTGGAGAGAATCTTTACTCTATTCAGTGGGTACATACACAGCCTGAATATGCACGTACACATGAGTACAGGTGCACACATACACACACACAACTTTTAAGTTGTTCATTATAAAGTAAACAGTTATGTTTAACACTTTCTTTTACATTTCTCTTCTATTTTCTTTGGGGGAAGCCTTGGCTGATGACAAAATGGATTGGTTTGCAATCTCTTTTGTGCTAGGCTTGGTGAGCATAGGCAGCTGAAACTTTAAGTTAAAGGCTAGAGTTGACTATATAGCGAATTCCAGGCTACTCTGTTCTCTCTCTCTCTCTCTCTCTCTCTCTCTCTCTCTCTCTCTCTCTCTCTCTCTCTCTCTCTCTCTCTCTCTCTCCCCTCTCTCACCTGTTTGCACATGTCCAAGGTGATTATATACTAGAATGTTTCAGTTGACCAGATGGCTCAACTACAACAAAAGGGTTCTTCTGCCCTGTATATCCAGTCCCTAGATAGTCTATGTGAATTACTCTATTGTTTCCACTTTGGCTAGGCTCAGCTCTTTCTAGGCACCCAGGCCACTCATGAGCAGGGATATCAAAAAGACCATTATGTGAGCAAATTTTTTGAAAATTTTTAAACCAAAAATGAAATAGCATCTAAAGAAGAGTTAAGGGACACCAGGCTGACAATTTAATACCCACACATGGTAAGCAGACCATCAATGGTGCATTACTAAGAACTCTCCCTTCCCCCTGCCCACATGAAAACATGCTGGAACCTCACTATGTCTTGATGTCATTGCTTAAATGAGAATCAAGTCTGTTTTTTTTAAAAAAAGTCATTTAATTGATAACCTTAACCATTTGCTGCTTACAGTTTAGATCTTTAGAAACTAGATAAATTACTAAAGGTGGTAATTGGAATAATATATATGTTACCCGTAGTTAAACCATGCAGATTTAGTAGAATAGATTTTTTCATGAATATTTCAAGCAAATTTATTTAGAACTTCCCCTACTTCCCATCTATCTTTATACTCACAGACAGAGTTTGATGTATGCCAGCCTGGTAGAAGAATTCTGATGCTCAGAGTTCTTCCAAGTTGACCCACCATGATCTGAGGCCCAATGAGCTTGGAGACACCAAGACCTTCTATCTGCCACCATCACAGTGTTCATATATTTAATAGCTGTTTTAAAACTTAGTTCCACTTAGACTGAAATGACACTGTGTAACGGCAGAAATCTTATACACACTGATGCTTGTTTGTGGTTCAGAATGGGACTTGCTCTAGTGGATATTCGGTGTTCCCGGAATATACGTTTGTTAGGCAGATTGATTATTCTATACATGTTAACTAGGTCAAACCGGTAAACTGCACTTACATTTATCTTTGTTTACTTATTTTTATTGTTATAAAATATATAGTAAGAGGTTTATCCTGTTACTGTTTTCATAAAGTGTACAACATGGTACTGCTGTGCCTATAAGGATTGGTTTTCAGCATCCCGAAGAAACCCCAAGTCTGTAGATGTCCAAGTATCTTCTATAAAATGTAGTAACTTGTTATCTATGTGTAGCTGTGTTATATTTTAAATCATCTCTAAGTTTATCATGTCTAGGATGGTGTAAACACTCTGGAAATAGTATTAGGGGATAATGGTGAAGAAAAAAATGTAAACATTTAGTAAAGACAGCTTTTTTTTCCCCCTAAGTATGGTCGATTGAGGCTATGGATATAAAATGCAAGAATATGAACAACAGACTATGCTACCATTACATTGTACAGTAGATCCCTAGGATTTATTTTTCGGCATTTGTAAACTTTTGTCTGTTTATAAAAACAGTCCATTTATGGCTCTTCCTAGCCCCTGGAAGTCACAATTCAATTATTTACTTCTGAGCCTGAGTA
>JADRCD010191190.1:0-14341 GCA_019843815.1 Montemys delectorum | reverse complement strand
AAAAAAAAAAAAAAAAAAAAAAAAAAAAAAAAAGGAAGAAGAAGAAGCAATAATGACAAAAATCCCCAATTTTGTGTATAGTTGCAGTCAGGGGAGAGACTTAATTCCACTGTTTAAGCAAATTTGTTTTGTTTGGAAAGAATAGCTAGTGTTTTGCAAAACTGGGGAAGGCTTAGCCACAGTACTAAATTCCCTGCAGGAAAATGCATGATGGTGTGCCTTTGAAATGTGATTTGAAATAGTCTCTATCGATGGGCTGGCAAGATGGCTCAGCAGGTAAAGGCCCTTGCTGACGAGCAGGAGACCTGAGTTTGATCCCCAGGAGCCTCATGGTGAGAAGAAAGGACGGACTCCCACAAGTTGTCCTCTGCCCTCTACACAGTGCACTGTTTACCTCTACAAGTGCACACATGTACACATAATAAGGACAAAATGAAGAAAGGAAGATTCACTATTGACCACATAAGGCAAGCTCACCCCTGGCCTTCCCAAAGGATGCTGGATACTTACTGTAGGTAGGCTCATGGGAAATTTTAAAAGCTGCCTTTCTGGTGCACTCTGCAGGAACTGAACGTGGTGAATCTCTGTGAGTCAAGGGTCAGTCTGGTCTACATAGTAAGTGCTAGGACTAGATAATAGACCCTGCCTCAAGAAAAAAAATGTCAGGAATCTTTCCTTTCCTTTTTTTTCTTCTTCCTTCTTCTTCCTCTCCTTCTCTGTCTCTCTCTCAGAAGAAAAAAACATATCAGTATTTATCTTTTTTTCATTTTCATTAGCATAGGGTCTCACTGTGCTAGCAAGCTAACCTCCAACTCCAACATGATCATCCTTCCTAAACCTTTCAAGTGGCCGGACCTCCTTCCCCCGACCTTTTACCCAGTTTACAACAACCTGGAGGAGATGATGAACAAGTGGGTTAGGGCTTCCATTGCTGGGAAAAGACACAATGACCCGGACACTCTTATAAAAGGAAATCACTTAACTGGGACTGGCTTACAGGTTCAGAGGTTTAGTCCATTACCATCATGGTGGCAAACATGGTAACACGCAGGTATGTGTCGTGCTGGAGAAGGATCTGAGAGTTCTACATCCTGATCCTCAGGCAGCAGAAGGAGACTGTGTGCCACACTGGGCGTAGCTTGAACATATGAAACCTCGAAGCTCAAGCTCACAGTGACACATGCCCTCTTAATAGTGCCACTCCCTATGGGCCAAACAGTCAAACACGAGTCTATGGGGGCCATTCTTTCTAAACCACCAAAACAAATGAGCCTAGAAATGAGGTATCTCCAACCTAGAAATGAGATTTCCCATGGTGATATTTTCTCCTCTTTGTTGGGTGTCCAATACCAGGCTGTCTCATGCACCCCCCGGTTACTCCTGAAACAAGACTTCCTGGATAGCTGCTCACGGGCTCCCTGGTTCTTTTCCAGAGCATAGGAAACTTGGCAACATGACTGTGACTGTGAGGAAGACCGTCCCCTCCCCTGAGGCGGTGCAGATTCTCTACCAGAGAATGAGATACGAGTACGAGTTCTACCACTACGTCAAAGAGCAGTTCCACCTGCTCAAGCGCAAGCTCGGACTGAAGTCTCGTTCGAGCAGACCTCCCCTGAGACCGCAGTTCTTCATTCCCACCCCTCTGGAGACGGAGGAGCCCATCGATGATGAGGAGCAAGACGATGAGAAATGGCTAGAAGATATTTATAAGAGGTGATGCCTGCACCAGATTGCTTCTGTGGCTTCATCCCCCCCACCCCCCTTTAACAAAGTTCTTTGGGGAAGAAAAATTCGGAAGGGACTTTCATTAATGCTTGGGTGCATTAAAAAGAACAAAACATTCCCACATGTTGGGGTCATTGGGAGATGCCCGGTTTTGCGGGTTTTATTTGTTTAATTTTATTCTGTGTGTTTTTTTCTTCCCTCCTTGAGGCTTTCCCAAGATACACTAGATGGCTCTACCACAAGGTACCTCTTCAGAAAATAGCCTTCCCGGGTCCCCTACCTGCACCTTTCGGTGAAAGAAGAGAGAAATAATACCCTCCGTCGTAGTCATTTTATCATTTTAAAATGGCTCCAAAAATATTACAACCATGGGAAGAGATCCAGGCTTGTATCTTGTGAAAACAACCATTTCAGAGAGTAAGGGATCTAGAAGCATCTAGGAGTAGAAGGAAGATGAGAAGGGGGAATCCACTGGTTCTGGGGTTTAGACCCCACCCGCCACCCCCACCTCACCCTGTTGGTAGAGTGCTGCCTCTCTCACAGGGGCACGGTCACCAAGAACACAGTACTTATCTCTGAGGGAACAAGTCAGTGTCCAACATCCACCTTCTCAACAAATCAGAGCTTGGGTAGCTTGCCGAGATCAAAGTGTGTGCACAGTAAGCTCCATTGAGAACTTCCGTTCTCAGGCATCAATCTGCTTGGAAGGCACACCAGGAAAGGTGTCATCTTATTAGGTCAAGTGTTGGCAGGGCAGATCAAATATAAGGGCCTCGTTGTTGCACATGAAAGTGCCAGAAACTGATTGACTTTTGACCTTGATATGTACGGCAGGAATTCTTAGCTTGATTGCACACCATGTAAGATCCCGAAAGCACACTCATAGCCAAACTGGGCTTTACCGAACTTAGTATCTTTCATTCCTTCTAGACCTGCAGGAACTGTTGTGTTTAGTAACTAAGGTTCCAAGACCTGCCCTAGCAACAGTAGAACTATTTTCTTATAGAACCTGTTTGCTCCCATAACCCTTCCCAGCGACACCAATACCAGAGACCTCAATGCCACAAAGGGTGTCTGGGCAGGATACTGCTTGGCTAGCGTTTGAGTAGGTTGGTGCCCCAACATGATCTGAGTAAACACTGGGCAATTCTTTTGCACCAAAATAGTCCTTGCACTTATTTACTCCTGACAACTCTCCACTACCCATGATGCTCTGCTCTTTTAATTACTGAATTGTGTCTTTTTTTTTTTTTTTAAAAAGTCATGAAAATTTTAAAATTTCATATTCTCATCAGTTGATAGAATGCAGTTAGAGAAGCCAGACTGCAGTGGTGGCAGCAGGAAGGACATTGGCAAGAACTTGCGTCTGCCTCAGGTTTACCCCAGAGTCTGCCATTGAAGAACACTAGCCAAGTAAGTTAGAAGTGCTTAAGGTAAACAAGACTCTGGCTTGACACACCAGGCACACATTTTGTACTTTGCAGAAACCATCAAGTCTCTCTAGAATTTTTTTTTTCTGCTTCCTTCACTAAAACTAGACACTGGCCAAGGTCTAAAGCCAGTCATTTGAAAACCTGTGCCGTATGCGCTGAAGCTCCTTCATCTGAAATGCATTAAGACGGGTCCCCACTCAAAGGCATCCGGGGAAGGCAGGGACCAGAGAGGTAGAAGTCTAGCACTGGCTACTCATGGGCCTCCTTTCTGCCTCAGGGAACAGGGACAGGAAGTGGATAAGAGAGCTGTTCACAGAGGGGGAAATAGCCTTTGTCCTGATCAGAGAGAGCAAGGCCTTTCCATTATCAGACTTTGAAGAGCAACATTAGAAAATACCTGCTACATTTTCCAAACAAATACGAGGACTGCAGTGCGGGGCTTTGTAAGTCATCTCCATGGTATTGCATACAGAGTGAGGGTTAGCTTCCTGAGATCCCACAATCGAAGATAAAGCTGCGTTAGGTAGGCCTCCTGGGCTGTTGTCCAGACGTCGGGACAGCTGGTCACGCATAAAGGTCCCCTGCCTTCTAGAAGTGTGCGCAGCACTTGCTGTGTGTTCAAAATGCCATCCATGGCCACTGTCACAGCACAGGAGAGGGGCTTGGCTGACTGGTTGCAGGACCCTCCTGGTATCTTGGCCTAGCACACAGCTCCTATACCCTAAAAGTCAAGGTACTTCATCAGCTCGCTTGGGCCCTGGCCCAACATAGTTTGTACTTCATGAAATATATTGTACATTTTACATAGTTTAATTTAAAAAGAAAATACATTTTAAGCTAGTTGGTCCTCGCCTTATTTATTATAACCTTTCAGCACATTCCAAGGTTTTAGTTACTCAGGAAGGAGTTAATTAAAATGATTTTATTTTGGTCGGATGGGTGTTGTTTTAAAGGAAAACTTATTCTTGTGAACCCTTGGCTGGCTCTTCTTGAATGCTGTAAAGTGCTTGTGAGTCTTCATTTTTAAGTATTAAAAAATGGTGTTTGACATTGATGGAAGTTCAAAAACATATATGGAACTAAAGCATTAGCTTAGCTGTAATAAAAACAATCTGTGTTTGAGGTGAAGTGTTCCTTAATTTATTCATTACCCATAGAAATAAATGAATATAAATAAGTTGACCCTTTTTTTTTTTCTGTTATTTTGGTAGCTGGAAATTAAAGACTTCACTCTTTCCTCAAGATGTGCTTTTTTTTTTAAGTGTGCCTTTGAAAATTCTATCAACTTTCATCTTTGTAACTTTATGACCCCCTCAATAAGAAACAAATAGCAGCATGCGTGCACACACATGCATGCAAGCACACACACACACACACACACACACACACACCAAAAAACACAACAAGCTAAACACCTTGAGCTAGCCATTCATTCATCTAGTTGTATGTATAAAATATTAAAACATTGGCTGCTTCGGCCTATGCTGATTGGCCTGCTGTCCAGCTGCCCCATCAGCCCACTCAACAATGAGAACAGTGTTAGTTACTTGTCCTTTTCAGTTGCTTTGATAAAAATGCAAAAAGCAAAACTACCACTGAAGGGGAAAAGGCTGTCTCTTACTTTATGCTGCTAAATGGGCAATCCACAGTGCTGTGGAAGGCATAGCAACAGGCAGACATGGCGGCGGGAACAGACGCTTATGTCACATTATATCAGAGAGACTGGAATTGGGACAAAGACCCACAGTGATGCGCTTCCCCTAGCAAGACCTTGCCTCCTAAAGATTCCGTAACCAACCCAAGCAATGCCACCAAGTGGGGACCAGGTGTTCAAATACACACACGTGTGGGGTAGAAGGTGCACTTCTCACTTAAACCACCCAAAGTATCTCCAATGGGTACTGTGAGGTAGGAAAGGAAGGATATACCACATCTCTCTGGGTAAGTGCATCAGAATCACAGATGGGCTGAGCCTCTACCTGGCCAGTGAGTGGTCTTCCTGTTAGAAATGCCACCTGCACTAGATGGTTTTTTTTTTTTTAATTTTGGGTCAACTTGACACAAGTTAGAATCATCAGAGAGGAAGGAGCCTCAGTTGAGGAAATGCCTCCATGGGATCCAGTTGTAAGTCAATTAATTTTCTCAATTAATGATCCATTGGTGAGGGCCCATCTTATCCATGGTGGGTAGTGTTACCCCCCAGCCTGGTGTCCTCCGTTCTATAAGAACGGGAACGCAGGCTGAGTGAGCCGTGGGAAGCCATCCAGTAAGCAGCAGCCCCCCATTGTCTCCTCATCGGCTCCTGCCCCCAGGTTCCTGCCCTTGCGTTCCTGTCCTGACTTCCTTTGGTGATGAACAGTGATGTAGAAGTGTACGCTGAATAAGCCCTTTCCTCTACAACTTGCTTTTTGATCATGGAATTTTCATTGCAGCAGTAGAAACCCTAACTCAGACACCACCCTAGGGAATGTTAATGTTGTGGTTCAATGGAACTTGAGAGAGAAGGAGGGGTGGAGAGAGAGACGGGGACCCAAGTGTTTTCTAGGTGCTGGTCACTCTGTCCCAGCTGCAGGTGACTGAGTGTTGTGTAAAAGAGTCAGCATCTGAGTATTAAATGAAGGAAAAGCCTATTTTGGTAATGACACAATTTAGCCAAGAAATCCGAGCATCTCCTTAACAGGTGGTAATAGGGGAGGGCTCTTTACTGTTTCCTTCTAAAACTCAGGCAATTGAATTGGACTGGGTGAAATTTGAAATCCAGAGTCCTACAGAAAAAGCAGGCTGTCCCACATCTGCTCTGTCTGCTTGGTCTAAAGTTCTCTACAAATGGAACTATTTTATATATATAAATATATATACCTATGCATTCCTTACTTATTCTTCTTTGAATAACAAAAGCCCTGCCGGGTGGTGGTGGCAGCGGCGGCAGCGCACGCCTTTAATCCCAGCCCTTGGGAGGCAGAGGCAGGCGGATTTCTGAGTTCCAGGCCAGCCTGGTCTACAGAGTGAGTTCCAGGACAGCCAGGGCTCCACAGAGAAACCCTGTCTCGAAAAACCAACCAACCAACCAAACAAACAAACAAACAAACAAAAGCTCCTTTGTTTGGGCTCCTCCTTTGAGGGAAGATAGTCCCACAGGTTGTCATGTCAGGCAGCAGCGGTGGGAGAGGGGAGGCAAACCGGAGAACCTGGTCACATGACCCCAGAGTCGGGAAGCAGGAAGACACTAATGATAGTTGGTAGCGCTCTCTGCTACTCTCTGCTTCTTCCTCATTCTTTTTTATGGCCGTGGGGTAGGGAGAGTAACATTCAAGGTGGGTTTTCCTTCGCAATTAAACCTCCCTAGAAATCCCCCCAGAGGCAGACCTCTGGATGTGTTCACTTGTAAAGTTGCCTTCAAGAAAGTATAGCGTCATTGCTCACTTTCTTTTGCTGACGATAAGACACGTGTCAAAAGTAAACAGAAGACTTGATAACCTTGATGCAAGAAAGCCTACTTTAGGCTAAGACCAGGCCCATTCAGAAAACCATCAGAGAAGCCAGGTGTCGTGGCACAGGCCTTTAAGATCAGCGCTAGGAAAGCAACCTGGTCTATGTAGTGAATTCTAACACTGCTAAAGCTACAGAGTAAGACCTTGTATTCTAAATAAAATAAAACCTCAGAAGAAACACATATAGCACCCCTCTCAAAGTCAAGAAAAGTTGCTGGAGCCCAATGTGTTATCTTGAGCTTCCATAGCAAAGTGTTACCTATGAGGGTCTTCAGCCTGGAGGCTAAAAGGCCAAGATGAAGATGTTGACAGTACTGGTTTCCTTGAAGCCTCTCCTTGGCTGGCAGAGGACTACTCCATTGTCTTTACATGGTCCTCCTTTCGTGTGACCACATGTCGGTATCCAGTCACCTGGTGTCAGGCCTCGCCCTAAAACTTCCCTTTTAACTTGCTAAGACCCTTGGCCAATGTGTATTTTGAGGGGACCCAGCTCTTCATCCCATTACCCCCTAGCTTCATTCAGAAAAGTCAACAGCAGAAGAACTGAGCACCAGCCAGGAGGCTACAGGCAAGACTCCCGGAGTTGCAGTAGAGCGTATCAGAGCTGGCTGGACCCCCTCATTTTCCAGCAAAGAACCAAGACTCAGAGGAGAGTGGCAAATGCATCACACACTAATATTTCTCAAAGGCTAACCCCCCCCAACTCTGTGTGCGTGTGTGTGCATGTGTGTGTGTGTGTGTGTGTGTGTGTGTGTGTGTGTGTCTCGTGCGCACTCATTGGAAACATATGCATGTGGAGGCCAGAGGACATCCTCAAGCATCCTTTCTAGCACCTCAGGCTCCATTCATTGTCTTTCTAGACATTTCACTTTGTTTATTAGTGTTGTAGAGGCAGAGCGGGTAGGTACATGCCAAGGCACACTCGAAGATCTCAGAGGACAGCACTGTGGAGTCAGTTCCCTCTTTCCACCACTATGTGGGTCCCAGCAATCAAACTCAGCAGCGTTGTACTGTACGTGTCTACCCATTAAACTATCTCTCCAGGCCAAATCCATCCACCTGCTGTTCTGAGAGAAGGTCTCACTGCATAGACTTCACCCCAGAACTTCCCTGTCTTCGCCTCCTCTGTACTGAGCCTATAGGTACACCATCATGCCCAGTTTGGTGTTTTGTTTTGTTCCCAAATGGCTTCTTGAGATAAACTCTGGTCCTTATGCTTAGAGGCAAACACTTTAACTGACTGAACCGTCTCTACAGCCCTTAACTAGTAACCAAAACCCAGAGTTAAAATAAGCCACAGCCAGCTGCTCCCAGGACCACCTGCCACTCTCGGGTTTTACAGGCTCAGGTACATTCTGGACACTCCTGGAGCTGGGGCTGGCACCCTAGCTCCTATCCTCCAAGGAAGGCTGGATTAGTTCTCAGACAGGCCATCCAAGACAGATACAATGCTCTGTTTTGGAATGGTCTCCTTATTTTAAAGGATAAGTTTTAAAGAGAGGGTTTCTCATTTCTTCTCATTTCAGTGCGTGGAAGATATGGCTGTGCATACCTGAATAGGCTAGCGGTGTCTTTCTATAGTTTCTACCTTCTTACTCTCATTTTTAACTACATATTTTAATATGTATTTTGGGTGCGTGTGTATGGATGTCAGAGAAAACTTGCTGGGATCCATCCTCTCCTTCTGCCATGCAGGTCCTAGGGATTGCGATTCAGCCGGTGGCTTGGTACTGTTACCCAGTGAGCCATATTCCCCCACCCTCTGCCTTTATCTTTCAGCAGAAGCTTTCTCTCCAAACCTAGACCTCACTTTCCCCACTCCTAGCAGTCCTGAGAGTCTCTGGGGTGGACCGGTCTCCACCTCCTCATGGCTTAGGTTACAGACACTGCCATCAGGCATTGATGTGGCTGCTTCAGATGGAACTCGGTTCTCCACACTTACACAGCAAAGCCCTCAATGCCCTCAGCCACACCTCCAGCCGTGCTCTCACTTTCAGTAAATACATCTGAGTCTGGTTTGCCCATCTCACTCTTCCCTCTCCTATGTGCGAAATGCAGATTCACATCCCAGTTTTTATAAGGCGTTTAGAAAAACCCACCTCAAAAGATAGACTCAAAATGCAGCTCATAAAAAATACAGACACTAGTTGATACTGAGTGCAGACACGTCTCTGGAAGGCAAAACGGGAGACTAACCAGGCCGGGAGCTCTCAAACCTCCTCCCAATTTCCCTCTGCAGAATTCCTTTCTGCCTAGGGCAGGCTTGGCTCCATAGCTCTTCAGGCTGCTACGGATTTCCAAGGAAGCCCCAGACCCACAGATGTTCATGGGTCAAAGAATCATGAGCTGACCACGGTGCATTTTGGATTTTGCCTTGTAAACATGGGGATTCCCTTTTTAAAGAAAAAAAAAAGAAGAAGAAAAAAAGTAAAAAGAAAAGAAAGGAAAAAAAGGAGGAGAAATTACTACAAAGGGGAAAACTCTGAGCTAAGTTTTTCCTTTTGGAATCTTGGCGGGTGAGGTTATCGATCTTCAATCCGGCTTTTGCCAGACACTATGTTTTGAGCAGGCATACAGCCATCTGTCCATGGCGTGGCTGCCAGAACATTCGGCGCTGACCTGTATGTAACATGCTTTCGATTCCAGTCCTGAAGACAGGCAGCCTGCAGGATGGGTCCTCCAGACAGCACAGTGGCTATGCTAGTGAAGCCTGGAGCAGTTGCACAAAACCAGGGTCTAGACCGATCTTACAGAAAAGCCCAGAGTTCAAATCCTGCCAGGTCTGTAACCAAGTATTGAAGTGAATTGACTTCCTTGGGTTGAAATCAGCCCAGCTAGAAGGTACACCTACAAGCTGCCTCTGCAATTGAGTCTTTGTCAACCTCCATCCCCCCAAATGCTGTACGAAGAGACATAGTTCTTCCTAGGCCAGTGATCTGGAGCTCAAGAATGTAGTATTACATGTAAGTCCAGGTCCATGCGTGCTCAGTCCCTCATGTCTACAAGGTAGGTGCCGGAGACACTGATCGGCCTATAGAAAGCAGTGCTTCTGAAGTGGGAAGCCAGTCCACGTGAACAGGCTCATTGAACTACCCGTGAGGCAGAGAGGGAGCGAGGACTTTTCCTCTGTTGTCCTATTATGCTTTACCCAAGACAAAGCACTATGGATTTTGATTTTTCTCCAAGCCTTTGGGAGGTCTTGGCCTAACTTGTGAGTTCTAGGATTTACCTCTTGTTATATAGCTTTTTATTGCATTTATTTATTACATGTATTTATTTACTGTGTGTACGTACGCTTATGTAAACCTGTGCGGGTATTAGCATCAGAAGCTGTTTACAGCCAGCTTCATGCATCCAGCAATGACATCATCCCTAGGTGACAAGGACCCTCCTGCATCTGTTGCCATGGCAAGGCAACTGCCGCACTCTCCCCGCCCATGCCTCACCTGCATCACCTGTGTGCATCATCACCTGGGCTACCTACTTCACGGCCTGGATAAAAGACAGAGACCCTGACCCATCTCTCTCTTTTTTTCCTCTTCCTCACTTCTTCCCCTCTCTCAACAAAGGACCTCTTTGGTGGGAACTGTGCTGCCTGGGCGTGCTCTGTCCAGGAACAAGCCGTTTTCAACTAACAGTGGGTAAATGAGGCATCATAGCTCATGGCAGAGGACAATGTTCTGCAGTCAGTTCTCTCCTCCTGGTAAGCAGGTTCTGGGGAGTGAACTCGGGTCACCATCTCGGCCACGAGTGCCTTACTTCACTCTCTGAGCCCCTTTGCCTGCCCTACATCATAACTTGTTCCTCTGGCTTCTTCAGAGTACCTTGACTTAGGGTCCTATTAACAACAACAATGATGATGAAAACGGATGTGAATTCATCGAGATTGTACACAAAATGGGGGGGGGGGGGGTTGTCCTGTTTCTACTTTCATGCTTTTAAGACAGAGTCCTGCCTTGAACTCCTGCTTCCCCTGCCTGAGCCTCCGGAGCGATGACATTAGAGGCATGCACTACCATGTCTGGCTTTCATGAGGAAAAGTCTTGATTTAAAAAAAAAAAAAAAAAAAAAAAAGTTAAAATCTGGCAGTGTATGAGCCAGTACTTCTGAAGTCCTGCTTCTCATTCTTAGAAATCACATCATAGCTGTGACAAAGAAGGAGGAGGAGGGGAAGAGGGAGGGAAGGAGGGAGGGAGATGAGAGGGAGGGAGGGGGAGGAAAGGGAGGGAGGGAGAGGAAGAGGGAGAAGGAGGGAGGGGGAGAAGAAGGAGAGGGAGGAGGAGAGGAGGGAGGAGGAAGAAGAGGAAGAAGGAAGGAAAGAAGGACGGAAGGAAGTTACAGTAGGGACATCGTGGACTGCTGCCTTCAGTACGGTAGTGATAAAATGGCCTGGGTGTTGCCTTCCATGTGTTCCTCCCTCCGCATCTACTCCTAGGCCTGTCCAGGACTGAAGCATCAGCACACTACAGTGCCAGATTTCACACGAAGAGCTGCGACCCTGACCACAAACTTCCTCAGAGCTGCCCTGCTCATCTCAGATCCAGTGTTCTCTCCTTTCTATTTGTTCTCTGGCTATGCCTGAGAGATGCTGAAATTCTATTCCAGTATGTATCCCCAAAGGAAAAGTAGTGAGTTCAGTTTGTGAAATAAGCATGAAAAATAACAATGTGTTAGCTTGGGAAATACTGAGATTATCCAAGCACTGGGAGGACATGTGTGCCACAGTATTAGCATCATACGGGGCCTGTGGCATATCACAGTCTCTTTAAGGATCTCTGCCAAATACCAGATGCGTCAGCATCAGCTGACGTACCTGAGCAAGGTCCACTGATATCCTGAGGGGTTGATGTTCTAGAGACAATGCTGTGTGAAGCTTCCTGTCCTGTCGGAGGAGCCATGCATTACAGCTGCCTCACAATGCAGTTCCCCTTTCCAGAGGCTCCAAACACCCCACTCAAGGAACGTGGATTTGCAGATGATAAGCATTTTGATAAATACAAGATGGAACAAATAACCCTTTAGTTATTTAGTTTAGTTTAGCAGAATCATCTTACAAGTTTTGCTCAGTCTCCTTATACATCGGGAAAATGTGGAAACTCTTTTTAAAAATCACTTTGATTAAATATTTTTATGTAATATTTATACGCGCATATAATGTGTTTGGATCCAATCTATCCCTCGTTCTCTCCTTTACCCTATTCTGCCTCCAACTTTCCCTCCCAACCTCCTAATATGTTCTCTCCCTCTCCATCTTTCTCTCCCCCCCCCTCGCTTCCTTTCTTCTCCCCCCATCTCCTCCCCTCCCCCTCCCTCTCCCCTCTCTCCCATGCACACTGAGCACGTTAGTTCTGCCTGTATGTTCAGGAGTACAGGATAACCAAGTGGAGCAGAAAGAAACCTTTCAGGGCCTGCGTCCCCGGGGGATGGGTGGGCAGGATAGAGGAGGTATATGGAAAATGACAACAATAAAGACCTTTGAAATTGCCATATGGAAACTTACTACTGGAGAAACTCTTTCAAAAGTAAAGGCATGGTAGCCCATATCTTTAATCTCAACACTGGGGAAGCAGAGGTATGCAGATCTCCAAGTTTAAGGCCAACTACTGTACATTGCAAGTTCCAGGACTACACTGTAAGACCTTGACTCAATAATAATTATAAAGTAAAAATGTGATTTTTAATATTTGTTTAACATCTTTATAGGGTTCACATAGTTCAAATCAATCCACAGTGCCCATGATCAATAGGAACACAGAGGCCATCTGTCCCCCTCTCTTCCCTGACCTATGGTTGGTTAGGGAAAAGAAAGGTTGGCAATGCTAAAAGATCCCAAAGGGCTCAGATCAGACTTGCTAAGGGAGGTATGCACCTGGCCACTGTGCAGGGCACCTGAGTGGTTCAGTACACTAGGGGGCGCTGTATCCACAACAATATGCTCCAGATTCCAACTGCTTTCCAAACTTCATGCTTCTCCCATATGGACTGACTTCATTCACCAGAGCCTTGTGGCCCAAAAGGAACTCGTGGCTGGTATGAATAAAACACTGTAACAACCGTTCTTGGTAATTACACTATTAGTGTCTCTAAGTCATGTGACCTGTTTTTCAGACAACCCTTGTTTTGATGTGTAGTTTGCCTGTATAAAACTGTGTATGACATAAATGTACAGCTCCATGCATTTCTCTAAGCTGAATGCCACACATACAAAGTACCTTTCAGCTCAAGGAAGCAGACCCTGCCAGCACCCACGATCTTCCGGTGCACCCTTAAAACCTTTCCTACCCTAGCTGCAGGCATCGAGGGTTAGCCGTACACAGTGGGATTAAATGTTACCTTTGGGAGATCTAGCTACACTGTTTTATTATGGCGATGATTCGAAACTTACTATTTACTTAAAACTAAGTTTTTAGTCACATCACGGTACCCTGAGTGTGTTGTATATTCACAACATGATTGAGATTCTAACTTGGTCCTTGAGTGGGGACAACTCAGATATTGCCAAGGCTCTACCATTATTGCAGCTGCAGGGTACTACGGAGATGAAAAAAATTCAAGATTATATGAGGACATCAAAAATAAAAAACTGTGTTTGAACTAAAAACAGAGATCCAGACAGAGTTCCTCTGTGTACATTTTTTAAGGGACACAAAGAGGCTGTGTGCATAGTTGCTAAATACAGCATCAATAAGGAGACAACTTCTGTGGGTTTTGAGGTGCCCCTCAGTGGAATGGCTGGGTGATGTGAAGGCAGATCTGAAGAGGGAAGGCCACTCTACCCTTTGTGCAGATCTGTGTTATCCTGTCCGAAGATGGGAAAACATTTCCAAAACCCCAACAATGGCCTGAAGGAATGCAGAAACATGCATGCTTAGGGAGGGAACTGCTTCTCGACCTTCCAAATCTTCCTAACTGCTGGCCCTTTAACACAGTTCCTCATGGGGTGGTGACTCCCCACCAGGATCCATTTTTTTTTTTTTAAAGTTTCATTTATTTATTTTATGTATATGAGTGAGTGCTCTCTCTGCATGTACACCTGCATGCCAGAAGAGGGCATCTGATTTCCCTAGAGATGGTTGTGAGCCACCATGTGGGTGCTGGGAATTGAACTCAGGACCTCTGGAAGAACAGCCAGTGCTCTTCACCATTGAGCCATCTCTCTAGCCCCCAACCATGATTTTATTTCATTGCTACTTCACAGCTGTAATTTTGCTACTGTCATAAACCATAATTTAAATATCTGATATGCAAGATATCAGATATGTGAACTCCACCCCCAAAAAAGAGGTCACAACCCATAGGTCAGGAAGCTTGTGGGAATCTAAGTCCACCTCCCTATTTTTCATTGTTTCTAAGAGACAAGATAAGATTTATTTATTTTACCCCAAAGGCAATGAGGAACCTTGGACATTTCAAAACAGAAAAGTCACCAGAGCAACTGCTTTTCCATTCTCAGGGTTAATTAGTAGGTTGGGTGAGTGCCCTCCTTTCCGAGGCTATTGTCTTCTTTAAGGGCCTCTGATTTCTAAGTGATACACCCCTAGGGCTCCTTATCATTGCCTTCCATCCGGGTTTGCCCAGTGGCTGTCACTTAGCAGATGAGACTCTTTGGGCGAACTCTGCCTCCAGCTGGCTTAAGGGTCAACTGGAGTTGCAAAGGCAAACTCGCCTTGTGCCCTGTGCCCTGTGCCCTGT
>JADRCD010191189.1:5440-15879 GCA_019843815.1 Montemys delectorum | reverse complement strand
GAATACTAGGCAAAAAGCTTGAAATACCCACGATACAACTCACAGACCATATGAAGCTTAAGATAAAGGAAGACCAAAGTATGGATGCTTCAGTCTTGCATAGAATTAGAAGGAGGAACAAAATAATCATGGGAGGAAATGCAGTGACAAAGAGTGGAGCAGAGACTGAAGGAAAGGCCATCCAGAGATTGCCCCACTTAGGGATCCAACCCATCTGCAGACACCAAACCCAGACACTATTGCTGATTCCAAGAAGCACTTGCGGACAGGAACCTGATATAGCTGTCCCCTGAGAGGCCTGTGCCAGAGCCTGACCAATACAGACGTGAATGCTTGCAGCCAACCATTGGACTGAGCACACGAACTGGAGGAGTTAGCTGAAGGACTGAAGAAGCTGAATGGCTTTGCAACCCCATAGGAAGAACAATATTATCAACCAACCAGACCACCCAGAGCTCCTAGGGACTAAACCATGAACCAAAGAGTACACATGGAGGAAGCCATGGCTCCACCTGCTTATGTAGCAGAGGATGGCCTTATCTGGCATCAGTGAGAGGGGGCCCTTGGTCCTGAGGAGACTTGATGCTCTAATGTAGGGGAATGCTAGGGTGGTGAGGTAAGAGTGGGTGGTTGGGGGAGCTCCCTCATAGAAGCAGGGGAAGGGGGGATGGGCTAGGGGCTTTGAGGAGGGGAAACTGGAAATGGGGATAACATTTGAAATGTAAACAAATAAAATAACCAATAAAAACTTTAAAAATAACTGTTATTCAAATAATGTTGATTTATGTATCATACAGTCTTTATTACCATTTCCCTAATAGATCATGGGGTTGAATATCTTTTTATGTGTTTATATGCCATGGCCAAGACTTCCTATGTGAAATATCTTTAAAGGGGTCAATTTTACCATTAGGTTGCCACTATTGTTTTTATTGCTGAGCATTGACTTTTCCACATGTTCTAGGAACTATTCCCTTACCATATCGGAATTGCATTTTCATTTTGTGATATTTTGCCAAACCATATTCTACTCTTCTGATTATGAGAAAGATACTGGGCTGGAGAGATGATGCAGCCATTGAAACTTGGCTCTCAACCAGAATAACAAGAGAAGGACAGCTAATTAATTAGAGTTGGAAAGCACTGTGAAATAGCTGTGGTCATCAAACACAACATTAGGAACATTAAGAAACAGGAATAGTAAACATAATATGGGACCCTGGACAGGATTCTGAAAGAGCAAAAGGATATAGATAAAGACTACAAGAATTGAAACGAATGGATTTTGATAAGTAACATGTATCAGTTCATTGTTCGTAAAGTCAAAGAACATACATTTTAATTTAAAATCTATCAATAGAGGAAAATATTTTGAGGTATAATCAGAGCATCTCTGTATAATTTTCAAATAATTGTATTAACATAGAATTGGTCCTGTAGCATATAGAAGATTATTGAATTTTAATTCTAAATTGTTCAGTGTCCAAAGAGAATAAAATTAGAGCTGGAAGTGAATGCAAGGCTTCAGCCACAGGACAAAACTGTTTAATTAAGATTCCATATAACAGGCTATGCTCAGTATGACTTCATGACACATGCTTTCTATGACTCATAGAGAATTACAACCAACTGAATTCTGTAAGCACACAGCAATATATGCCACAAATCTGTTTAACAAAAAAAGAAAGAGAGACTTTTAAAACCACCAACAGTCTAACTCTTTCATTATCTCTACAAAGAAGTTACTTGGTCAAGGAAACTGAGCTCACAGGTGCCAACTCTAAGTGAGGGTGCAGAAATGGCTGGTTCATGATTGGAGGGAAGGTTTATGCTGTAGATAAGAGAGAGAGAGAGAGAGAGAGAGAGAGAGAGAGAGAGAGAGAGAGATTGAGAGCCAGAGAGACACAGTCAGAAACACAAACAGACACACAGAGAAAGAGAAACAGAGAGACAAAGACAGACAGAGAAAGACAGAAAGAAAGAGAAACACAGAGGAAAAGAGAGACAGAGAGGGAGACAGAAAGAGAGAGACAGAGAGAGAAAGAGAAACAGAGAACATCTGAAGGCATCTGAAAGAATCCAAAACAGAGAGAGGAAAAAGAAGACTGAGCATAGCCAGGGCTATCAGCATGACTTGCTTTTTTTTTTTTTTTTTTTTTTTTTTTTTTTTTTTTTTAACTGTGAACATACATAGGTATTGATTGATTGATTGATTGATTGATTGATTTTACATCCTGACCACAGTTTTCCTCCCTCTTTTCCTCTTGTCTTTCCCACCTCCTCCCAGCTTTTCTCCCGAATCCATTCCTCTTCTGTTTCTCTTCAGCAAAGAGCAGGCATCCATTGTTATCCATCAGTCCTGACATATCAAGTTGCAGTAAGACAGGGAGCATCCTCTCCTATTGAAGATAGACAAGGCAGCCCAGTAGGAGAAAAGGGTCCTAAAGGCAGGCAACATAGTCAGAGACAGCCCCTTATCCTACTGTTAGGAGTTTCACATGGAGACCACCCCTGACACTGATAATGATTTTTTCCTATACTTGCAGACAGGATCCTAGCATATTAATAATCAAGGAGACTTCACCCAGCAACTGATGGAAACATGCAGAGACGCAAAACCAAACACTAAATAGAGCTAAAGGAATCCTGTGGAAGAGGGATGAAGAATTGTAGGAGCCGAAGGAGTCAAAGACACCATAATAAAAGCCGCAGAATCAACTAACTGGGGTCTATAGGGGCTCACAGAGACTGAACAAGCAACCAGTGAGCCTTCATGGGTCTGACCTAGGCCTAGGCTCTGTGCACTTATGTTACAGTTATGCATCTTGTAACCTTATTTTTATATGGAGAAAAAAAAAACAGGTATGTGGGAGGAGGAAAGCTTATAACTTAAAATAACCCAGGAGCTAGCATCATGAAGAAGGGGTGGGGAAGATGAGAAGGGCCAGAAAATGCATAACAAGTATGTATGGATAGGAAAATGCAGAACAAGTACTTATGAATAGGGACTGACGGAGCCTGGAGGATAACATGGGCTTTGATGTATAACCCCCCCTCAACATATGTCTTTTCTGGCAAGCAAGAACCCCTTTCACAAGTTCATAAGCAAAGCTTGAACCTAATACCAACTAGTATGATAAATGTTTTGTTGAAGTTTTCATCAGAACCTTAGTTTTGTCTCTGACATTAGACACTAATGAGAAATGAATATATCCACTTTCAACTTGAATAGGTACTCTTGTTAAATTTAAATAAATGTCAAACAAATATAAAGTAATGCTGTCTAATGACTACTAATTATTACATTAGCCAGGTGTCAAATCATTAATTTGCCTAAATATTTTGTTTGTTTTATTTCAGTCAACTTGTAGTCAATCTCTCTAGGTTTATTAATTACCTTCCCATTCTAAGCACTAAATATATTTAGGTGGTTTTTCTTCTATATTTCTTGTTTTATCCTTTCTTCTATCTTGTCTTTCCCACTTGTACTATATGTATTATCTCCATAAAGGATTCTTTTAGGCAAATTAGAGCAAAGAAATTTCTGATAAACCAATTAATACTTGGGTGTAAATAAATGTCTGGCAGATTCTAAAATGTGTTAAGTTGTCAAAAATATGTACATATTTATAAAGGACAGAACATTTTCTCCAAGGACTGAGGTCTTAATGGAAGAGATTTAACAACATAAAATGAGTATCGAGCAGTAAATGAGTGAAATGAGCGAATGACTGCAGTAACTGTTAAGTAACATCATTCCCAGGAAAAACAGGGGAGTGCATGGGAAGTGTAAAAGAAAGGAGGAGCCACCAAGAAATAATGGTAAACTGGCTACATATGTGCTGTGCAAGGCAATTATTAATGAGAAAACAGCATTCGTGGTGGAGAATAGGAGACAGACTTGCATTCATAGGGTAAATTTGAACCTTCTCTACACATTTTGTTTTCTTAGTCTTTATCAAACCTTTATATAATATTTTATTTATGTTACTAGAAGATATGTTCATTTAACAATGTCTGTGAAGAGATACCATGATCAAGGCAACTCTTGTAAGGACAATATTTAATTGGGGCTGGCTTACAGGTTTAGAGGTTTAGTACCATTATCATCAAGGCAGGAGCATGGCAGCATCCAGGCAGGCATGGTGCAGGCAGAGCTGAGAGTTCTACATCTTCATTTGCAGGTTAGTAGTGGAATACTGACTTCCAGGCTTCTAGGATGAGGGTCTTAAAGCCCACACCCACAGTAACATTCTTACTCCAACCAAGTCACACCTTCCAACAGTGCCACTCCCTGGGATAAGCATATACAATCCACCACAAACAGTTTCTGTGAAGTTTTTGTGTAAGAGTACTAGTGACCTCATACTGGTTGCTTTGACATATTTAGTGTAAATCTTGAACTCAGGCTACCTTCCAGGAATATTACACCTCATACACCAATTTCAGAACTGAGATTAATGGTGACTATGTAATGGTAAATGGTTAATAAAATAAGAAAAATTTTAATATAATAATAAATGGCATGTGGTGTAAATATGTGTGTGAATGAATGGCATGTGTTGGCACAGATAAACATATGTGTGCATGGGTAGATTGCTTTTCACCTATTTATTGATTCTCATTAAACCCAGGGCCTACTGATTCTAGCTTTCCTAGGTATACAGCTTACCTGAGGATTCCTGTCTCTCCATCTCAAGTACTGGAATTACAGGCAGCTATCATTTCTGATCAGCTTTCACCCTCTCTCATACTTTCAAGCTTTCAGGACTTTCACACTGGTTCTAGACTCCAGGCACAACACTTGCAAGGCAAGCCATCTCACCAACCCTTCATTTTGCTTTTAGTAGATGAATTCATTTTGTACCTTTCCTCACCAAAAAGTGTCAAGAAAGAGACATCTTTCTTCATTCAAAGTCACATAGCAAGTTTCTAAAAAATATGCCAACATTTTAGTCAGTGTTATGACTTCTTAAGTCATTGATAGAGGATATTTAGGGCACAGTCTATGGCATAACTCCTTCACTGGAATTCCTATTACCACCCACCATGTAAGTGATATGTTGAAATCAATTTATTTTATCTTCAATCTAAGACACTGTGCGGAATTTAAGAAATTTAAGAATTCTGAATGGAACTGGGTGGTAGTGGTGCATGACTCTATTCTAAGCACTCAGGGTTGGGGTTAGCAGGCAGAGGCAGACCTCTGAGTTCAAGGCCAGCCTGGTCTACATAGGCAGTTCTAAGATAGCTAGGGTTACACAGAGAAATATTGTCATGAAAAAACAAACAAACAAAAAATCTGAAAGTTTTCAAAACAATACTCTGAATAGGAGGGTACATTTCCTCTCCTGATAAGCTTGTCATTGGAATTATCTTTGTTTTGATTTAATTTTTTTCTTGTTTTATCTATTGAATGCTAAATAGGAGCAACATCATTAATATCAGCAACTGCTTTGTCCAGCTTCTAAAACTTTCAAGTATTGAGAAGTGAAGCTGTAAGACCCTGTCGAGCCTTAGCTTACTGGAGACCCCCAGAGTGAATCACATGGAACCTCATGCAAAGAGCATGAGGATTTTTATTTCAGTGCGCTGAGGCCATCCCAGACCCTAAGGAAAGGAAGCGATCCCACACAACTTGTTCAGTTTTCAGGGCAGCAGCCATTAGACACAATGTGATTGGTAGAACAGTGTGACTTTTTAAACTTACTGGTCTTTGATGAATGAGGTGGTAAGAACTTCCCTTGTCTGAAGGTGGGAATGTGCACCCACCGCAGGTTGTTTCTCATCCTGTGATCTGAGCAACGTTAATTAGCTTTTCCCTTCCGGAGAGTTCAGCTACCTTCCTAAAGTTCCTAAGCTTATCTTATTAAGGAAATTCCTGGCCTCCTGGTGTTTTTCTGAGATGTCCCTGTTACTGTTACTCGGATCTTACAAAGCCCATAAGATAAGCCCTGAAGACCCAGGGTTTATCTAATTTTAAAATACTACATTTCACTTTGCTATTCTTTCTCTGTCTCTTCATTCTCTACCGTCATACCAAGACTTTAGCCTATATATAAACATGTTATTAACTAGTACATGGAATAAACCTTAAGGTATTTAAAGGAATAGGTAGTGATCATAAAAAGAGAAAGAGCTATAATAATATGTTCTGGCGAGGTGTGGGGGAAGGGGATGCCTCTGTGGGCCCATGCTGAGGCATCCCTTCCCCCTGAGGGAGCAGACACTGGTATAGTATACAATAGAGTTTATTTAGGGCATGGGGAGGGGAGTTAAGAGGGTAGCAGAGGCAGAGAAAGGCAGAGAGAAGGAGAAAGTAGAGAAGTAGGGGCCAGCCATGACAAGGAGAGGAGGAAAGGGAATGGGGAGAGAGGGGGGAAAGGGGGCGAGAGGCAAGGGAGAGAAGCAGGAGTAAGAGAGAGAGGAGGGGGCAAGCAGCCCCTTTTATAGGGCCAGGCCTACCCTATATACCCTATAAATGAGGAGGAGCATACCTGGCTGCTGCCAGGTATCTGTGGGGGTGGAGTTTATACAGAATGCTAACAGAATAGATTTTTAGAAAATAGATATTGAAAAACAAAGTAGCTCACGGCTTGCACTGCCTAGAACTGGACAGTCTGGTTAGATAGCACATCTTATCTGTTTAATTTCACCTCTTTTTGGGCATGTGGCATTCAAACAGTTCTGAAGCCGAAGCACAGTTCTGTTTATTACTGGATGTCCTCATACACAAAGGTCTGAGACTAATACCACAAACCCATCTCAATTACAGCTTTGGAAACAAATGGAAAAAGTAAAGAAAAATAAAGAAAAAGCAGAAGAAACAGTATCTCAAAACAGCTATAATTTACTTTGTGAGTGGGAAAAATGTAGCAAACAAACCCTGATAGGCTCTGACACTTTCAACTGCCACCACTGGGGATTTTAAAATGTTTCTGGGTCCAAATATAGTGAACAGATAAGATACTGTCAGCACATACAATTTTACTTTTAATCTTGCAAACTGAGCCTTTTTCCAGAGGTATCATAGTTTTAAAATAGTACACACAGGTAGCTAGGAGAATTAATTTAGCAAGTGGAGGAACACTTTTGAAAGATTCAAACAGGGACCAACACTCACTCAAAACTCAAGTGAACCTCCTATTTCTTACAGATATGGTCAGTTTGCTCAGAGCAAGTGTGTGTGTGTGTGTGTGTGTGTGTGTGTGTGTGTGTGTTTGTGTGTGTGATATGTACTTGCAGATATACCAACACACACATCTATACACACAATTGCATTTGATTTTTTATGTAATTAATGTTCATGAGCAAATACTTTTAAGGAGTAGTTATTTTCATCACTCGCCTCTCTGATCCATAAATTAGATATTGCAAAGGTGACCTATGAACGTAAGGCAACTTTGTGTTTCTGCCAGCATTCTCCACTTAGAGCATTAGTCTCGTTCATGTAAGTACCACTTTCCTAAGCCAAGACTTCCATTAAGTCCAGATTAATGTAGCTCATGAGTATTTCTTCCCTGCATTTAAGCACCCTTTCTCTTCATTCGGACTCCCTATTTGTGATCTGTCATTATGGCATATTGTCTTCGAGATGGCAGATGCTGGGTGAGTCAAGCCTAGGAACCCTGTGACAGACCAATTCTTTTCTACATGCAACCTCCCTTTTTCATCCCTCACCCTCTACAAAAGCATTATTGTGTGTGATTATTTTAAGTTAATCAATGCTCCTTGAAGGACTTCTTAAGAAAATACAAACATACACTTAAAAGTATTCATCTTAATTTTCTAGCTTCTTAGTTATTCTCAAGTCCCTACTTTCATATTTGGGCACTTTAACAAGAAAAAAAATAAAGATCTTTTCAAAATAAATCCCACTAATTGGGAGTTTGTAAAGGCACTTGTCTAGAAATGACAAAATCCTTAAAGTAAATGTATTATTTTGAATTAAAAATCATTGAAATCAGCTGAGCATTGGTGGTGCATGCCTTTAATCCCAGCACTTGGGAGGCAGAGACAGGCAGATTTCTGAGTTTGAGGCCAACCTGGTCTACACAGTGAGTTCCAGGACAGCCAGGGCTGTACAGAGAAACCCTGTCTCAGGAAAAAAAAATCATTGAAATCTTAAAGCTGCACTGTCTATTTTCTCACCTCAGTGGCTTTAGGTGTAAATTTTATTACTATTTCAATTTATTTTTAATTGATAAAGACATAGGATTGCATTTATGAGATATCATGTAATATGTTATGGCTAGCTTAATTTCACAAAACACTAGGTTATAGAACAATTTTACATTGTACTAAGGGTAGATCTACGTAGCCACAGAGTAAGTTTTTTCTGAAAATGGCAGGCAAGCCAGTGAAAAACAAAACAAACAACATTGTGTAAGACAAGTTCCAAGAATATAAATAAATTCCTAGACAGAAATAAACAACTTTGAACCTAGTATTTTTCCAACATTTTTTCTCAACTTATTTCATTCCTTAATTGTTTAATATTTAAAATGTTAATGCAGAAACTGAAATCTCCTTCTGTGTAACGGGACAACCACACTAAGTAACGTAAGTACAAGAGAACATTCTCTTCTATACTGAGGCTTAGTATTTAAGTCTGTAAGGAGAATTGGCAGTAAATAAAGTAACAGGAGAAAATGCGTATGTATTTATTGCATGACAGGCACACAGGAAGGCAATCACCCCAAAATGAAATTCAGAAACATACATATTTCTTCAAAGAAAGGATGAAAGTTGGGGTATAGGAAAATTAGAGAGATAATAAATACATTTAGTGACAATGAATGCCCCCCCCCAAAAAAACAAGGTTTCTGTACCCTGCAGATTACACTGAACATTGAGCCTCCTGCCCTGTGAGCTTCTTCAGCTGATGAAACTACAGGGAGCAAGAAGTGAGCAAATATGCAACACTAGGTTGATAGAGGAACTTCAGGGAAAAGCCACTCCTTAACACCTACTTGAGAATACATTCAATTCAGAATAACACCTGTTAGAAGTGTATTCAATTCAAAATAACAGCAACAGTAAGATTCTGTCTTTGGGAGTAATGTCCCCTGGGCTCCTTCATCAGTAAAATTTCCAAAGATCTTCTAAGGATGAGTGATTTTGAAGTCTAGCTATTTCTTTTATGACTAATTGCTAAGGACATAAGAAGGACACACATATCTTGTGAATCCTAAAATATTTCTTAACCATTTTCACTCATTTATCCTTCAATAGAAGGGCTTAAAGAACTGGAATTTTTTCAAACGGCCAAACTTTTATAGAACCTTCTTTTTTTTTTCCGAGACAGGGTTTCTCTGTGTAGCCCTGGCTGCCCTAGAACTCACTCTGTACACTAGGCTGGCCTTGAACTCAGAAATCCACCTGCCTCTGCCCCCTAAGTGCTGGGATTAAATGCATGCACCACCACCACCTGGCTTATAGAACCTTTTTTTTTTTCCAAAGGGCTCTATAAAAGGGGAAAGGAATCTTGCTAATTGTCTCAAAACAAAAGATGATATTCTTTTAGGCATCTACCCCTGCCAGGTTTCTGACTTTCTTCCCATCCCTATTTCTTTCATGTTTCTTCTCTTTACCTAAAATTTCTATGTGAAATGAGAGCCAGTAAGTCATAGTTCAGTAAGTAAACTTGTTATTGTGTCATGCCACTATCTAGTTACACCTAATAGCTTCAGATGGATGACAGCTGGTTGGGAAAAGGATATATTGTCCACAGCACTGGTGTGAAATAGGCAGCAAATAGATTCACTTAATTGGATATTAAAAATATAGATGGACCAGACTTAGCAGAGTAAAAGATGTGACATCTTCTACTTTGTCATCCTCTGTCCTTATAACTAGTGATTTTTATGAAGTAGTGAGTTTACAGCAGTACATAATTAGGAGAAAGTATGGTGCAGTTTGTTTCATGACAGGCACTACTCCTTAAGAGCTACATGCTCTGCTGACTGAGTTAGTTAGGCAGGCCCTCCAAGACACTAGTCCTTAAAAAGTTTATAAAGGTAAGAAAAGAAAAGTACATAGGATGGAAAGACAACTCAGTGTTTTGTGCTGAAGTATGATGACCTGAGTCAGTATCCCCAGCATCCATAGAAAAGCCAGATTTACAGGGTGGCCCATCTATCTCATCATTTGCTGGGCAGTGCCAAGACCCATGAGTGCATTAGACTAGCAAGAACTGATGAGCTTCAGTTTCATTGAGAGATTCTACACCAATAAAGTGGCAACCAACCAAGGAATACACCTGATGTCGTCTTCTGGCCTCCACAAGCATATACACTCACGCATACCAATGTGACCAAACACAAGCAAACACACACAGCACACCCATCCATACACATATGCAAAGAGAAGGGAAGGGGAGGAGTGAGGAAGGAAGCAAGGGAGGGAGAGAGAGAGAGAGAGAGAGAGAGAGAGAGAGA
>JADRCD010191185.1:0-12355 GCA_019843815.1 Montemys delectorum | reverse complement strand
TTACTGTGTCCTTGTTTAGTTTCTGTTTCCATGCTCTGTCCCTTGCAGAGAGTGGGGTGTTGAAATCTCCCACTACTATTGTGTGTGATGTAATATGCTCTTTGAGCTTTAGTAAAGTTTCTTTTTATGAATGTAGATGCCCTTTGATTTGGAGCATAGAGGTTCAGAATTGAGAGTTCATCTTGGTAGATCATACTTTTGATGAATATGAAGTGTCCCTCCTTGTCTTTTTTGATCACTTTAGGGTAAAAGTCGATTTTATTTGATATTAGAATGATATTTCTTGGGACCATTGGCTTGGAGAATTGTTTTCCAGCCTTTTATTCTGAGGTAGTGTCTGTCTTTGTCACTGAGGTAGGTTTCCTGTATGCAACAAAATGTTGGGTCCTGTTTACATACCCAATCTGATAGTCTATGTCTTTTTCTTGGGGAATTGAGTCCATTGATATTAATAGATATTAAGGAAAAGTAATTGTTGCTTCCTGTTATTTTTGTTGTTACAGTTGGCATTCTGTTCATGTGTCTATCTTCTTTTAATTTTGTTAGAAGATTACACTTTTTCTTTTTCAGAGATGTAGTTCCCCTACTTGTGTTGGAGTTTTCCATTTATTACCCTTTGAAGGGCTGGATTTGTGGAAATATATTGTGTGAATTTGGTTTTGTCATGGAATTCTTTGGTTTCTACATCTATGGTGATTGCTGGGTATAGTAGTCTGGGCTGGCATTTGTGTTCTCTTAGGGTCTGTATGACACCTGCCCAGGATCTTCTAGCTTTCATAGTCTCTGGTGAGAAATCTGGTGTCATTCTGATAGGCTTGCCTTTATATGTTATTTGACCTTTTTCCCTTATTGCTTTTAATATTCTTTCTTTGTTTTGTGCATTTGTTGTTTTGACTATTATGTGGCAGGAGGAATTTCTTTTCTGGTCCAGTCTATTTGGAGTTCTATAGGCTTCTTGTATGTTTATGTGCATCTCTTTCTTTAGGTTAGGGAAGTTTTCTTCTATAATTTTGTTGAAGATATTTACTGGCCCTTTAAGTTGGAGGTCTTCACTCTCTTCTATACCTATTATCCTTAGGTTTGATCTTCCCATTGTGTCCTGGATTTCCTGGATGTTTTGGGTTAGGAACTTTTTGTTTTTTGCATTTTCTTTGACTGTTGTCTCAATGTGTTCTATGGTATCTTCTGCCCCTTAGATTCTGTCTTCTATCTCTTGTATTCTGTTGGTGATGCTTGCATTTATGTTTCCTGACTTCTTTCCTAAGATTTATAACTCTCTTTGTGATTTCTTGCCTCTCCTGGATCATTACTCTGCTGGATGTGCCAGCACAGAGGCCCTTGCACTTCTACCTTTTAATAAAACCTAAGTTTTTTATTTCTATATCTAAGCCTTTATCTATCCAGGACTTGCTGTGGTGGGAGTACTAGGTTCTGATGAAGCCAAGTAGTCTTGGTTCTGTTGGTAGTATTCTTGCATTTACCTTTCGCTATCTGTTGATCTCTGGTGTTGAATGTTCTTGCTGACTAGAGCTTGTTCCTCCTGTGGGTCTGTAAGCTGATGTCAGCACTTCTGGGAGATCAGCTCTCCTCTGGTAAATCCTGGGTGCAGATGGCTGTGGATCAGTTGTCCATCTTGAGTCCTGGGGTCAGATCACACCCTCGAGACAGGAACTCCACTTGTTGGAAAGGTACAGAGAGGGCTGTGGGTCTGTTGTCCCTCCTAGGTGTGGTCTGAGTTAGAAAGGATCCTGACCAGATTGCCCTGCATCTTGTGAGTCCTGTGCCTCCCAGCTGGTCCTCCCTTAGAAAGTCACCAGAGAGAAAATGGTGGATCTCACCAGAGTCTCTGGGTTAAAGCACTCCTTGAAGGCAGGCTCTCCGCTTGCAGGGAAGGTGCAGAGAGGGTTGCAGATCCACTGCTGTCACTTCTAGGTGTAGACAGAGGTTGGAAGAATCCTGTCCCTGCTGCCCTGCGACTTGTGAGGCCTGTGCCTCCTGGCAGAGCCTGGGTTAAAGCACTTCCTGAAGGTAGGCTCTCTGCTTGCAGGGAAGGGGCAGAGAGGGTTGCAGATCCAGTGCTGTCACTTCTAGGTGTAGAAGGATGTTGAGAGGCTCAATTTCAATTTTTTTACTTCCTTGTTAATATTCTGATTTTCTGAGAATTCTATAAGGATTTAAAATTAAGATTCCACATGTGTCTGCATCTGGAAGTAATACCAGTTAGGGAATTGCTCTTTTGGGACACATACTAATATATAAGGATAGAAGTCACTCTGCATTATCAATTCCAAGTCATGTAGTGAAGCCCAAATCAACAAGGTGAACAGCAGTTGGTTTTTCCAAAGTTTAAAATTTTATTTCAAAATTGATCAGGGCATGACAAGAACTAAATGCCATCTGACCAAATTAGGGCTGATTAAAATCAAGCAGGTCAAGCTACAGTACCCAATACAGTCAACTGAACCCAGATCTAAGTAACCTTCCATTTCCTATGTGAATTCTGAAAGTATTATTCCAGGACCTGGAACCTCACTATGATGTCAGCAAAGGCTGTACTCCCTGAGAAGTTGGCCTATTTCTCCTGGGGATCTTGGAGAATCTACTTCCCAGCACAAAGCAACCTGCTGCTGCTTCCCACTCATGAATACTTATGCCATTCCTTATTTGAATAAGGGCTTTAAAGGGCAGCTTTTATCCATTTTCCCTTTTACTGCCTTCTCCAGACTCTCAGGATCCATAATATAGACTGGATTATGAAGTTCAAGTTCATTATTTTAAATTCACTGGGACCAGGATCTACTTTATACAACAATTAGATTATTTCAAAGACTTTGGATGAAGGTATTCTTATTTCAGTTTTATAAAAATCCTGCATATATAATTAATATAACCATTTGACTCATAATGACATGAAACCAGCCCTAGGGAGCTGCACTGTGACAGTCAGCTGTCAGATTGGCCCAGCCAACAGTGACCTGACCAATTTAAGGACATAGCGCCTCCAGATGGTAGACTTGGAGCTGACTACCTAAACTCAGATCCAAAGGATGGCTCCTTTGTCCCAGGACCCCTGGTATGGCAAACTTCTGAAAATAACCAAGCCAGGGCACTTCTGTGTCATCCAGGCTAGAAGAATGCATAAAGCCAATGCTTATAGCATATGCTCATCAACATCCTTTCATTTGGAGGCTGCTCAAAGTACAGAGGACTTGGTGAAAGATTTCTCTGAGGATTAAATGGTGCCATAGACTAGTCCAGTGGATATATGCTGGGTTTGGAGTATAGGAAAACACTGAAAACAATGCTGAAGATTCACTTGTTCATGGTCCAGTTTGAACCAACACTGGCTACTGAGTCATGAATAAAACCTAAGTTTTTTCTTTCTATATCAAAGCCTTTATCTATCTTTTCTGAGACTTCATTTGCTAATCGTTTTCTGTATAGAAAAGATTTCAATTTGCTAATATTAATTCTGCATTGTATGACTATAGGGCATGAACTCATTTCTAAATGTGGAACAATTGTCTAGGAATGAAAAGTCTCTAAAGCAGTGCAGAATGATGTGTAGTGTAGCATATATGTTGGTTATTGATGTCACTGGTGATACATTTGCAACTGGTGTGATTGACTTTGCACGATTATGTTTCCACTAAAGCCAGGCAGTGGTGGCACACTCCTTTAATCTCAGCACTTGGGAGGCAGAGGCAGGCAGACCTCTGAGTTTGAGGCCAGCCTGGTTTACAGAGTGAGTTCCAGGACAGCCAAGGGTATACAGAGAAACCCTGTCTCGAAAAAAGAAAAGAAAAGAAAAAAGTATGTTTCTACTACCATGTCAAATCTCATTTAGCTGAATTACTGTTGGTCACTTAGTTAATTAGTTCTACCTTAACAGACTATTAAGAAGCTGACATTTCCGATAAAGAAATCCAATATGTTAGTAGTACATTGAAGTCTTAGGAAGATTCCATCTTTGAACTCTACACTGGAGAGTCTTTGGCTCTACAAAGTCTGCATAGTCCCTGCAAGGCAAGCTTTGTGCCAGGTTTGTGGAAGATGTATTTGCTTGGTTCTCTTTTCTTGCGTTGCCTTTTCCTGACTCTACTTATCATCCCTGAGGTAGAAACATTGAGGACAAGAACGAATGATATGAGGACTATGTTTGAATAACCATCAGTGAATTGATGCTATCAATGACTTATGGGCTAAGTTGATTTCACAGAGGATTCTCAGAACAAAAGAAGCTCACAGTAAAGAGTCACTTCATGCAGAATTTCTCCTCCTCATGTTAATGGTACCAGGAGATTCAGGGATTTGAGCATGCTAGGAATAGTAGTGTACCTCTTAGCTATGTTTGCATATGCTCCTTTATGTCTCAACCCTTAATCTATATTATTTCTATCTACTCATTAGTCTAGAGTTGCAGCTAGAAGGTAAAAGTGAGCCTTCTCAGAAATGCATGCATTCACAGTGGCTGCTAAGATTGTCCTCAAAACTGGGAAGGAGCTGTCCAGAAGGAGCTACATATACTGAGAGGTACACATAGATCTCACTGTGTTGGGGTACACTGTATGAAATTGTGTGTCTGTCCTTCCTCACCTACCTAGAAGGCATTCTCTGATTGGTTTTAATAAAAATCTGATGACTAATTAGCTGCCCAGAAAGTGGAAGGTGGGACTTCCTAGGAGGAAAGAAATTCTGGGAAAAAGGAAGAAGAGACTTTTGGCAAGAGACACGAGAGGAGACAAGTGTGATTACTGGTCTGGAAGGTACAGCTGGATGGGGCTAGGTGGTCAGGTTAATTTCGAGGTCCTCATGGAGAGGCTGCCCAGCTAAGACTTAAGGTTCTGAAATATTAAAAGGTTTTTGTGTGGTTGTTTGTGGGGGGAGGAGAACTGGTTAAGAAATAATTGCCACCATATTAGTTCCAGCATTAATTAATATATGAAGTCCATAATAATTGTTTAATTTACATCCCTGGGAAATTATGACAAGAGTTTAATGCATGTGCACTTGTGCAGAGCCACAAGGAGTGCATAAACTGCTCCTCCATCAGTGTGGTGGCTGAATTGCCTAGGTTGTGGGAATACAGACAAGCCAATACAGCACTTTCAGGTGATTGCTCAGTCTCTCAATACTGATAGTGACCCCCAGATTTTCTCACTACTGTACACATATGCTTTTGAACCTATAAATGGTCATACAAATTTAAACTGCCAAATTTTCCCAAATTTCTTATGGTTCATGGTGTAGCTCAAGTTTTTAAAACAAATGAACTAAAGACCAGATGAAAGTTTTAGCCCAAATGTTATTTGGTTTTTCACTATCTCAAACTGGATTCAACAAATGGTATAAAAGCACCCTTATAGCTTAGAAAAATGAAACTGGTCCTCAGGACATGATGGCTTCTACTCCATAGTATAGCCTTCCTCTCCAGAACAACTGCCCTTGTCTGGGGGTGATCCTCAGAGCTACGTAAGACTGGGACAATCACTTAGCTCTATATGTTCAACTTTAAGTAATTAATACGCCTAACCAAAGATTTTATATTTTATCAAGATAATTGCTTATAGTTTTACTAGAATATGTGAGGCTTCTAAGTAAAAGAATCTCAAATCTGAAGAAAGTCAAGATTTATTTTAAAACTTGTTAAGCTTTATCTCAATGTTTTACATTAATTACATTTTAAGGCAGGCTCTGTTGTTCAGTGCTGTTGTGATGGACTTCTGAGTATTCAGAAACCATGTGCTGGGAGAGAAAAGAGATATGAGCATTAGAGGAGAATCAGTATTTGGTCCTTACCTCCAAATCAGCTTCCCCACAGATGATGGAATGACCCTGAAAGTGCTACTGCCCACGAAAGTCACCTGTTATCTTGAAGAGATATATCAGAGACCTCAGATATTTAACTCTAAGTAGTGTATATTCTGAAAAGAGGAGAGTCAACACAGAAGACAATGTCCTCAGTGTTTCCAAAGCCACCCAACATCAACCTAGCCCCTCATATGGGGCAAATGGTCAAGGACGACTGATGAAACCAAGGGAGTCTTAAACCCCTAGCAAGGAGGTGTAACTGGAGTGAAATCTTTAGTAACAATGCAAAAAGAGGAATTAGGTTCTATATGAGAGAGAGAGAGGGAGGAGAGGAGAGGAGAGAGGGAGGAGAGAGAGGCAAACAGAGAGAGAGACAGACAGAGACAGCGACAGAGAGACAGAGAGACAGAGAGAGACTATTACAATCCCAGTTGTACATAGGTTTTCCCATAAAAGTCTCAAGCACAAGCTACTAAGTTGCCAGACAGGAGAATTGCAGCCACCTAAGCTACAGTACAAAGATATTCTCTATTTATGTTAAAGCCTGTGTAGATACAATCAGCTGAATCTATCAGTAGCTTTGAACTTATTTCATACTTGCTTTCCTTCATAATTTTCCTTTGACTCAGTCATTAATAAAACCTTACCTGGTCTCTCTTTTAAATCTATCCTGTCAGTTGAGCTAGCCTTTAAATTCTGCTTTTATATATTGATAGATTCTTTTTTAATATATGGGGTGACGAGCATGTCACAGTTTGTGTGTGTGTGTCTGTGTGTGTGAGTATGTGTGTGTGTGTGTGTGTGTGTGTGTGTATTATGTATGTATGTATGTATGCATGTATGTGTGTATGTGGTGAGTATGTGTGAGTGTACAACTTGCAGGAGTCAGTTCTTTCCTTTCATCGTGTGAGTTCCAGGGATTGAACTCGGCCATTAGTCTTGGTAGACAGTACCTGACATCAGTAATCTGTCTCACCAGGCCACATTCTTAGTATGTAACCATCAGAATGGTATGAAGTACAAACGTCTAGTTTCTTTGGAAAGTCACTTAAGTCAAATGATGTTTTGCTGGGACACATGGGTGTAAGGTTGTTTTTCTGGAGCAGACACAGGTCAAAGGATATTTTGATATAGCAAACATGTGAAAGGACCCATGACGAAGGAGTATAAATATGACCACACAGACAATGGAAGAGAAAGCATTGGTTTGGTTTGCTCCTCCTGGCTATTCTTTGCTAACTATGCACATGTATTGGCTTGACTTACATAGAGTTGTTGAGCTTCATTTGTGATAATGCTGCCATTGAGAGGAACTTGCCAAAGAACTGCTCATGTTCCACTGAAGCCTCACCTCTGGCCAGTTGGCGAGCCTTGCGGTTTCTTCAGGATTGAGCTACAGCTGCTGGTTTGTGCATGGTGCATGCCTGCTAAGAAGATTGGATTGTAGCTGTTAACTTGTATTTGGTGTTTGCTATGGGATTGAACTGCTGGCAAAGATGATTGAGCTCACCCCCAAAGAACTATTGCTGAACAGGTCCACTTCCCCCAGATCCTAATAACTTTTCTCTTCCATGACCTCTGGTGGGTGGTGGACAAGAGGAGAGGTTGAACCCTTAATAAAAGTAGGTTGCAAAACATTTATGCCTACAATGATAGTTTTTTCTTTTCTTTTCTTTTCTTCTTCTTCTTCTTCTTCTTTTTTTTTTTTAAACAATCCAAGAAATCACACTTCTAAGAACTAGCTGCAAAGGATGGCTTTCCTGGAACAAATATAGACACACCTTCCTGGATCTTGTTCTTTCTGGGATCAGTTGGCATAGTCATGTTATTCTTGCTTAAATCTGGTACTTTAATTTTATATCATTTCTATCTTTTAGGGTCTATGACAATTTTGAACTAAACTCCTTATGATTATAGTCAGCTCCTACTACAGAAAATCATTTCCCTCTCTAATAAAGTATGTAGGAAATACTGTACCCCTATTATGCAGAGACTATCCACTATCAACACGGATGTCCTTATATAAGAGTAATTGACCACTGCCCTTTTATTCCCGCCAGTTTTGAGAGGACTATACACACACACACACACACACACACACACACACACACACACACAAAATAGGAAACAAACAAACAAGAAATAAAAAAAAAACACAAAATAAAACCAAAGGTACACACATGAGTGGGTCAAGTGCTGTGTAAATGTCCTACAAATGGTCATATGCCTCATAATTCAGAGCATCCTGGGTCTCTCTCAGCTCACAAGCTCATGTCTTTTCTTGGAGGTGCTTTTCTTTTCTTAATAAACTCTCTCTTTTCTACTTCTAACCCTTTTGTTCCTAGTGCAATCTTTTGGCCAATACACTTTTGGGAGTGTAGTATCAAATGTCCTCTGAACTCAGGTCCATGCCTGTAACATCTGGAGCTTTCAGACCCAAATGCTTTTCCCCTTTGTGCTCCTCACAGTCTCCTGTCTTCTCAAGGCTTGTGCTGTGTGTGCTTAAATTCTTGTAGTTTCTGCTATTGTCTGAAACTCTTCAGCTGCAGCCTAGTCTTCAGAGCTTCAGAAATCAGGGCCCCGAATTCAGTGTTCAGTCACAAGTTTGCTACAGCTACAACTGGCCTGATGGAAATGAGAATATTTGGAAGAGATATTTGTGTCTCTCAATCTGACTATCAGACTATTGAAAAAATGGACCAGAAAGAAATGGGAATTTCCCCAGGAATTTCATGCTGGAGAAAGAGATTTTAAACAGTCCTAACAACTTGTCAGACCACCTTATAGGATGAGATTGAAGATCACATAATGATGAGTCAATATTGAGTAGGCTCACATCTTAGTCAGACCTTATCCTTGGCCCTCTATTTAAACTTTGACCTCACTGAAGCACCCCAAAGATCAACTTGAGTGGTTTGTACCTCTTCCTAATGTAGCCTCGCTGAATAAATTTCCCTTTTCTGCTTTCTACATTCAATTTGAGGTTTTTAACTGGCTTATCCACACCTGAGTTGGAGCACAGGTTGTGAACCTCAAGATTTATAACAACACTACTGCCACAACCAGGTTTAGAAGCCCTGAGTTCTTCCTACCCTTTGTAGGACTGACACAACCTAATATTCCTATGAACGGGATCATAGGTTACAGGCAAAGGGACCACGCAGGAGAAGTCCCAATTGTTCTTAATGTTACAACACTGGTTGGTAGAACACAGGAGTGGAGTCTTCCAGACAAGTCCAAGAAATCTGAGAACTGTTTTGTAGTTAGGAAAGAAGCATGACAAATATCTGTTCGGGGTATAACTGTTGCAGTGCACGTGAGAACAGCTTCTAGTTCTACCAATTGGTCGTAACTTTACACTTACACCAAACATGATCTTTGTTGATGAAGCAGTTCCAGCCTCATATTCTCTGAGTGACTGGGGACATGTTCCTACTCCTGTCTAACTGAGGGTAGCTACAGGAAGAACAATATCATCCAGAGGTTCCTGATGCCCTCTGTGTCATCTTCCAGAGCTAGTGCACATTGCCAGAGCGAACCCTCTGGGAGCAGCGGTTGTGATTCAGCAGCAGTGGTTTCAATGATCCTCATCCCTGGGATATTTTTCTCAGGGTGATTGAAGAGCATTCAAAACAAACAGTTTGGCTGGTTGTCAAAAAAGGGGCTACTTGACTGACAGACAGTTCTCCCATCTCAAGACAGCCAAGATTATGGGAAAAAGTGTCAGCTATCAGCCAAGCAACTGACTGGCCACCCTGATACCAAGTCCTTGGGGAGAGTTAGTAGCCTTGGATCCTGCTTTCTTCTATAATAGCTGCCTTACCTCATGCTCAAAACTATGAGTCAGCTCAGTCATGAGCTAGGTCTGTCTAAACTGGGAACTAAAATTAACTTCCTTCTTTTGTACATTAGTTACTTTAAATGCATCATTATAGCAAGGAGAAATCTGACTTTATTTGTAATATATGACACATGATATGACAGCACAGCTTCTGATTTCTTGAGATAAGTTTCCTAGATCACCTCATACATCTAGAAGGGTCAAAGTGTTTTAATAAGACAAAATAATGAATAATAATTAACAACTTGAGCATAATCAAGGGAATTATTGTGCAGATCTTTGACCCAGTGTGAATTTTTCACTTGCTTACTTGTTACAGGCTTTGTGTGAGTGTCAGAATACTAAGTCAATTGTAGGGTCAAAATACAATTCAGCCATTACAATACATGTGACATTGTGTGTGTTTCCTACCTTCTGCAAGCTCTAGATATACAGAGCACAATATATCCATTACAGAATTATTATTTGGCACAAAAGAATGAACACAAGAGATACACTAAGAATATGTGTTTTCTAGAACATTCCATGACAATTCCCTTGGCAGAGCCTTGGTAAAGCAACAGTATGAACAGTTAACACCACAGGATACAACACTGCTCTGCACAAAAAGTCAATATTTAATGGTGAGAAGAATGGATAAAATCTGCAGTTGTATTTTCTGTCACATCTAGAATAATAATCATAGTATTTTTATTGGGAAAGCCATTAGCATCTTTAGATATGTTAAGAGCCAAGGATTTTGAATATCATGACAAACTATTATGATAGAAAGTCTTAAGTATCTGGAGCCTGATAAATATAAGAAAATTCATAAATATCAGCCTTCGCCTCCTCTGGCTCTGGCTCTGGCTCTGGCTCTGGCTCTGCCCCTGCCCCTGCCCCTGCCCCTGCCCCTGCCCCTGCCTCTGCCTCTGTCTCTGCCTCTGCCGGATGCCATGGCCCACAATGAACTGAGCCTTCCTGCATCACTCATTCAAGAAAATCCTCTACAGTCTTGCCCAACAAACAATCTGCTGGAGACATTTTCTAAACTGAGGGTCCTCTTCTCAGACAACTTGTATCAAGGTGACAAAACTTACCAAAGACAATTGAATTCTTGTCAAACTGACACATCAACATAATACCAATAAGCCAAAACCTTTCCTTTATGGAAAATATCTTTATCCTTTGTTAATATGAATATCAAAATATGGGAACACATTTCAAATTTAAAAAGTCACAGTCTTTAAAAATTTAAATGCTTTAAGCATTTAAGCACTTTAAAATATACAAATGCTCATTCAAACTTCAAAGCCCCTTTGAAATAGTCAAAGACTCCTAAAGTATTCTAAGTCTCCCTAAAGTACCCCAAATCTCTCAGACCCCAAATTTGAGCTTCTGTTGAGAAAACAAACAAACACTTGACAACAAAACCTAATTACATGATTTCTTACTCCAAGAGGGAAAATCCAGGATACACTCACAATCAAATCAAAGTAAAAACTAAATTCAACAGTGTAAAAATTCAGTGCTTGTGTCTGGAGCCCATTTACAACCTTCTTTGTTCCAAAGTGACTTGGCAGTTTCGGTTTTCCATTTCTGCCATCCAAGGCACACACATACCTCATCTCCTAGGCTCAGGCTGGCTCCATTCCACAACTGCTGCTGTCCTTGGTGGTTATTCTAAGGAATTGGCGACTCCACAACTGCTGGAGTCTAGGCTTCAACTGTACTACACCTACTCCGATCACCTCTCCTGGGCTCCCTTTAGGGATTCTAATTCTGCCAAATGGTACCAAGCCCCAACTCCTCTCCATGACCCTTTCAACCCCAGGACTTTTCTGCAGCTGAGGCTTCAACTTCACTAATGACCTCTGCTGGCCTCTCACAGCTACAAGTCTCTCTCGCTCTCTGTAACTCCTCTATGACTTTAAGAGCAATACCACCTGGAAAACTCTTAGTCATGACCAAGTGCAGCTGCTGGCACAAGGTACAGCACTGGAGCACTGTGGAACATAGCTTCGGTGTATTGACCCTGTGGAAACCCTTCCCTCGATGATGCTTATCTCTTCTGTAGGCATGTTTTTGCACACCCTGCAAAAGTTTATCCTTGTCTTATTTAAATGCTGATTTTTCTGCCTTCATATTATGTTGCAGTCCAATCACGGCATTGTAATGCTTATATCAAGAATCTTCTGTCTTGAATTTGTGTAAGTGATGCTCATCATTTATTCACTGCCTTGTCAATAAAGCTGGAAAAGTCAATAACTAGGCCGTGGGATCTGACGCCCTCTTCTAGTGTGTCTAAAGACAGCTACATTGTACTTATATAAATAAAATAAATGAATATTGAAAAGAAACACAACTTTGGAGGGGTAGTTTAGTTCGCTTAAACTTCATAGACCATCATCAATGAAAATGGACCAGGAACTCAAGGTAGGAACCTGGAGGAACAAACTGAAACTGAGACATGGAAGTATTTTTGCTTATTAATATGCTCCCCTTGGGTTTTGTCAGTCTGCTTTCCTATGTCACTGCCAGAGCCATGGCCATCTTCCATGATCTGGGACCCCTGTGCCAGTTGTCAATGAAGGAAGTGCACTACAGGCTTGCTTGCAGGTGAATCTTATGGAGACTTTTTATTAACTGGGAGTCCCTCTCCCCAAGGTTTTCTAGCTTGTGTCAAGTTGATGTAAGCCAACACACGTTTCTTCTGAATAACGG
>JADRCD010191184.1:0-11924 GCA_019843815.1 Montemys delectorum | reverse complement strand
GGGGGGGGTTCTTCTTAAAAAATTATGATTTTATTTATTTACAATCTAGCCATTGCCCCACTCCCAGTCCTTCCTCCCACAGTTACTCCTCCCCCCTTGTTCCAACATGATGCTTCATCACCCCCCAGGCCTTAAGTCTCTGGAGGATTAAAGGAATCTTCTCCCACTGACCCTGACCAGGCAGACCTCTGCTGTATTTGCGCCAAGCTCATGTGTGCTGCCTGGTTGGTGGCTCAGTGTCTGGGCCTTCCCTGGGGTTAGTTGAGACTACTGGTCTTCCTATGGGTTTGATCTCCTCTTCTGCTTCTTCCATCCTTCCCCTGATTCAATCATAGGGCCCCCTACTTGAGTCCAATGGTTGGGTGTAAGTACCCTCATCTGTCTCAGTCAGCTGCTGGTTGGGCCTCTCAGAGGGCAGCCATGCTAGGCTCCTGTCTGTAAGCACACCATAGCATCAGTAATAGTGTATCTCTATGAGATGGATCTCCAGTTGGGCTTGTCACTGGACCACCTTAGTCTCTTCTCCATTTTTGCTCCTGCAGTTCTTTTAGACAGGAACACTTTTGAGTCAGAAATTTTTACTGTGGGTTGATAACACCATCCCTCCTCTTGTGGCCCTGTCTATCTACTGGAGGTGGACTCTGAGTTCCCTTTCCCCACTGTTGGGCATTTTATCTAAGGTCACTCCCATTGAGTCCTGAGAATCTCTCAATCTCCTACCTTCTGAAGCTATATATTTCCATTCATTCTGCTGGCCCTCTGGCCTCTTCTCCTGTTCCTCATCCCATACCTGGCCCTGGTCCCCTTTCCCCTCCCCCTCCTGTCTCCCACCTCTCCTTCTGACTCCTGTGATTATTTTCTTCACCCTTCTAAGTGGGATTGTTTGGTGTATATTGCTTTCATTAGGTAAAGGCTTTGAATTCCTGATCTCTCCAAGGGTTTTAACAAGAGATGTTATATTTTGTCAAATGCCTTTTCAGCATCTAATGAGATGATCATATAATTTTTTCTTGGTGTTTGTTTATATAGTGGGTTATGTTAATGGACTTTTGTATACTGAACCATCCCTGAATCCCTGGGATGAAGCCTACTTGATCATGGTGAATGATGGTTTTGATGGGTTCTTGGATTCAGTTTGCTAGAATTTAATTATGTTTGCATGAACATTCACAAGCAAAATTGGCCTTAAGTTCTTTCTTTGTTGGGTCTTTGTGTGGTTTCGGTATCAGAGAAACTGTGGCCTCATTTAAAGAATTAGGTAGTGTTCCTTCTGTTTCTATTGTATGAGGAGTCAACACTATTAGCTCCTCTTGGAAGGTCTGGTAGAATTCTGTACTAAGGCCATCTAGCCTTTGGCTTTTTTTGGTTGGAAGTTCTTTAATGACTTCTTCTATTTCCTTAGGGGATATGGGACTATTTAGATAGTTTACCTGCTCTTGAGTTAATTTTGGTATGTGGTATCTGTCTTAAAAGGTCATCTATTTCATCTGGATTTTCCAGTTTTGTGGAGTAAAGCCTTTTGTACTAAGATCGGATGATTATTTGGATTCCCTCATTTTCTATTATGTCTCCCTTTTCATGTCTGATTTTGTTAATTTGGATACTCTCTGTGTTCTTTAGTTAGTTTGGCTAAGGGTTTATCTATCTTGTTGATTTTGTCAAAGAGACAGCTTTTGGTTTTGTTGATTTTTAGTATAGTTATTTCTAATTCGTTGACTTCTGCCCTGAGTTTGATTATTTCCTGCCATCCACTCCTCTTGGGTGAGTTTGCTTCTTTTTGTTCTAGGGTTTTCAAGTGTGCTATTAAGTTGCTAGTGTAGGATCTCTCTTTAAGAGGGTATTTAGTGCTATGAATTTTCCTCTTAGTACTGCTTTCATTGTGTCCCGTAAGTTTGGGTATGCTGTGTCTTTGTTTTCACTGAATTCTAGGAAGTCTTTATTTCGTCTCTGATCAAGTTATCATTGAGTAGAAAACTGTTCAGTTTCCATGGGTATGTGGGCTATTGTTTTTGTTGTTATTGAAGTCCATGGTGATCTGATAGGAAGCATGGTATTATTTCAATCTTCTTGAATCTGTTGAGGCTTGTTTTGTGAACAGTTATATGGTCAATTTTGGAGAAGGTACCATGAGGTATTGAGAAGGCATATTCTTTTGTTTTAGGACAACGGACATTCTTACCTGTCCATTGGTGAGAATGGGATATTGAAGTCTCCCACTATTATTTTGTAAGGGACAGTGTGTGTTCTGAGCTTTAGTAACATTTCTTTTATGAACAGTGGTACACTTGCATTTGGGGCATTGGTGGTTCAGGATTGAGACTTCCTCTTGGTGGATTTTTCTTTTGATGAGTACAAAGTGTCCTTCCCCATAGTTTTTTTTTTTGAAACCTTTTGGTTGAAAGTCTATTTTATTGGACATTCGAATGGCAACTCCAGCTTGTTTCTTAGGACTATTTGCTTGGAAATCTTTTTTCCAGTCTTTTACTTTGAGGTTGTATCTGTCTTTGTCATTGAGGTATGTTTCTTGTATGCAGCAAAATGTTGGATCTTGTTTATGTATCGAGTCTGCTAAGACTCGTGATTGAGAGTTTTGCTGGTTATAGTATCCTGGGCTGGCATTTGTATTCTCTTATAGTCTAGATGACATCTGTCAGGATCTTTTGGCTTTCAGAGTCTCTGTTGAGAAGTCTGGTTTAATTTTGAAAGGTCTGCCTTTATGTTACTTAGCTCTTTTCCCTTACAGCTTTTAATATTCTTAGTTTTGTGCATTTAGTATTTTGATTATTACATAACAAGAGGATACTCTTTTCTGGTTCAATGCAATTGTTGTTTTCTAAGATATGTGTACATTTATGGCCATTGCTTTCTTTAGGTTAGGGAAGTTCTCTTCTACGATTTTGTTGAAGATGTTCTTCTTTTGAGCTGGGATTCTTCACCCTCTTCTATTCCTACTATTCTTAGGTTTGATCTTTTCATTGTGTCTTGAATTTCCTCGATATTTTGTGTATCAGAGTAAAAGACTGGAAAAAAGTTGTCCAAGCAAATGGCCCCAAGAAACAAGGTTGAGTTGCCATTCTAATATCCAATAAAAGCTTTTACACTTTGTATTTCCTTTGACTGAAAAAGAAATTGTATTTTCTTTGTATCTTCATTCATTAATGTGTCAATGTTTTCTATGGTAGCTTCTGCACCTGAAGCTCATTCTTTTATCTCTTGTATTCTGTTGGCGATGCTTGCATATGTAGCTCCTGATTCTTATCTCTTTCCTAAGTTTTCTATCTCCTGGGTTGCCTTCCTTTGTGTTTTAGTTTTTATTTCCATTTTTAGTTTGAGGACCATTTTATTCAATTCCTTTATCTGTTTGACTTGCGAAGTTTACTTGGGAAGCAGTAAAACAGTAAAGGGCAGTGAAAAAAACCTGGGTTGTCCAGTTTTCAAAGTTAACTTCAGATACTTTTGGAAAAAAACTCAAGAGGCTCAGAGTAGCCAGGTATAAGTCAAGGCATATTGTGAAATTCAGAACACATACAAAGGTAGTGTAAAAGGACTATTCCTATAGGTAATATTTCAGCACAAACACAGAAGATTAGATTCAGAAATCACACATTTAAAAACACCCACAACAAATACTGCCTTCACTTTCAAGATATTGCATGAAACTGTAAAATCTAGGATGGGAACATTTGGTTGTGCCAGATGGAGAAATTTGAATGTTCTAACTATCTCTAACCCTCAAAGCATCCTCTCTTCCTAGAGAAAAGAAACCACTGCATAGGTAACCTAAAAAGTTCTCACTGGTGACAGATTACTTGTAAAAGTTTTGCTCTTCATCATCTCCTCTCACTAAAGACTCACAATTATGATGACATCAACATACAGTTGGAATAAAGGAATGTTAATACTATCTACCCCACAAGAAAATAGTTGACTCGCCCAAGAAATTATAAGATTCAGGCTAACATTTTAGGCAATTAAGAAACATGTAGAAGTGGACCTTCATCGGTAGACGGCCCAAATAACTGCCTTAATTGATACGAATCAAGACCAAATGTTTTAGCAGAATATCAGAGGCAGTACTAATACATCTTCTGAAATGGGCTAACACTGGACAATAAGTCCACACTTTTTAGGGGTAGATTCCCCTTGAATGCTCAGCCTCATACCATCATTTTGTTCTGATGCCTCAACTACACTGTTCCATTTTTAGCAACCCCACCTCTACTCTTCCTTGTCATCACTACATGAGACAAGTGAATATGATACACGCATAAAAAGGGGTAGAGCAATCAACACCCAGAATTATCTTTGTCTCATGTAGATAACTCAAGTATTCTTTCCTATTCCTTATAAGGCATTTTACTCAATTCCTCAAAGTCCTAGGAAAGTTTGTTGTCCCGTTGCCCAAGGGATGAGCTCAAAAATGTCCCACTGCTTTGCTTCATTTTTCCCTTTCTCCAGGTTTCTATTCTTTTCTAAGAACACTTAATACACTATAACTACATCATTCAAAGCTTTGACTTGGTCTATCTTTTAAAGAAATAGTTCAGATGCTAGAAAGAATGATCAGTTGTTAAAGTGCCTGCTACCTAACAAGAACTGAATCCCCAGCACATTCAACTAATCCATGAAGATTATTGTCTCAACTATACCAACGAGCCTGTTTTGCCAGGGTCGTAAAGTCCACAAGCATGCAGCAAATGACTTCAATGCCCTCTCTTAAGAGCTTCTTCTTAATGAGGCAGACACTTTGAAACCTGGACTTCAAGACCCACTTCATAAGAGCTTTTAAAAGACTTCTTAAAGGCTGTCCAACATAATGGCTTCTCGGAAGAACCTTGGGGGTCAATCCTTGTATCAGGCTTGGATCAAATCCTTGTATCAAATGCCAAGTAAGTAGACACTAAGCTCTGAAGCCTGGGGATCCCTAGAGATGCCAGCAATCTGTTCCAAGATAATCTAAAGTGTTCTTTCAAATACTAAGCTTGTTAGTCCAATTTCTTCTCTGAATGTGAATCATACATCTCAAAAACAATTTCAGCTTAACATATCCAGAGTTCTTTCAATTTATAATTATTTTACTGTATGACCTCTCCTTGGTCTTCTTTCCCAGATCCCAAGATTACCTTTATACTAACTAGAATCTGAGTATCTTCTTGTGTCATATAGAATATTTGAGAAATTATTTCTTGGAGGATAAGAAGTCTATCATCTTTATATCCTCTGGAGCAGCTTATTCATCAAAGACATATAAATACTGAATGAATTTATTCTGGGCCTTGGCAGGTCTAACCTATCAAGCTTGTTCAGTACTGTTTAACTCAGCTTGTCTGATGGTTGTCTTATAGGTCAGACTAATGACACTAAGATCTGGCAGTTGCTTCATATTTGTAGTACGTTCACAAAGCTCAGGAGGAGGCTTCTGTTCACCCCTGCTCCAGGCCCAAAAATGAGAAATTTCATCTTAGCATAAACTCCCATGATGACCAAGAAATCAAGGTAAAAATCAGCAAAATGGAACATCACATACCATCTTATACATACTCAAGAGTGATACAAGTCCCTTAGCTTGGATTTCTTCTGATAAAGCACATCACATAATTTCAAAATGTACTCTATATGAAATGAAGAGTAAATTTCACCAAACAAGAAAACAAAAAATACTCATGTCATTTGAATTTGTAATTGTTTTATGTAAATCATCTTGGTATTTTAGTTTACAAGAGAAGTACCAACCCAAAGCACAAATAATCAAAACCCAAGACAATAGTATGCAGTTGCAAAATGGCCATTTATTGCCTACAGGGAAAGGAAAAGTGGGAGAGAAGGGGAAGAGTACACAGGTGCAAGGAAACAAGCATATATTTAGCCCTATACATCATGTGTGAGCAGTACCCAATCTCCAAAATGGAAAAAAAGTATTTTGTCATCTGACATAATAGTTAAGGTTCTTAAGCACCTCCCTTCTGAGCTGCCACAAGATTTAAAAGGCAGGACTGCTTTGTTTAGTCAATGTTCACATTAATGAAAAAGAATACCACCACCCAACTGTGTCCTTTTGCACACACATTTTCTACAGTGTCCACTATGAAAACATCTCAGCTGAGCAGTTCGGTCAAGATCCAGACCTTATCAACTGTGTAATAAATAGAAAAATAAAGCAGCTGGTGATTTTATCAGAGAGAATGAGAGTAGAACCATCTTCTCCAGAGATGACAAGAAAGAGTTAAATGTTTAGAATATCACAGAACCAGTCTATCAAACATTAATTGGTAAGCTACAATTACATGGCACTTCATTAAAGCCTCTAAGAAAAGAAGAAAGAGAAAAGCTTAGATTATAAATGACTATGAGAACAAAAGTTGATTTAGTGCTTGGCTTTTTCTTAGGTGGGGAATAAATAAATACACAACCTAAAAACAGTAGAATCTGCTTAGAATAGTATTAATAGAAATTATCAAGTATTCATGGGGAAAATTACTAAAACATCTTGCTTTAGTTTTAGGATCATGTGCTTTGCTTTTAGACTACTGTATAGTTACAAAAACACTATATAGGCCACAGAATGACTCGAGTGTATGCAAAACAATAAATTAATCAACTTAATACCAGGAAACAAAAATAAATAATCTCTTCCCTAATCAAATGGTAAAAAAATCCATGGACAATTACTTGGCACTTATATAGCTGAAAACTAGATATGACTTAATTTCTGGTCAATATAATCAAACATCCTGGCCTTTTCAAAGAGAAAGGGTATATAAATTTTCTCTTTATAAACTGAGGGGGGGAGGAAGAGGGAGGAGGAAGAGGGAAAGAATGGAGAGAATGGAGAGAATGGGCCACTCCACTTCAGATACAACAGAGTTAATAATTTGCCCTCCTTGAGTACTCCTATTGAACCCAACACACCTCAGCTTCTTTTGGATGAAAGTACTGCTTGCATTTGGACAACTAACTGTATGAATGCCCGTAGTGCACTTCTCAGTGCTGCTGGTGTTTAAGAAATCTGCCACTCACAACACTGAACAATTCCAGATTCAGTGTGTAGTAACAGCCATCCAATCCCCTCCTCTTTCAAAAGTCAGCAGAGCACCGCTCAGGAATTGCACAGGTAAGGGAATATACTTTTAGCAAGTTAAGCACAGAGAAAGGACAGTAGTTTCTGAATAAAGAGCAACCCACACACTGCAACCCTTCCCACAGTAAGCAGGACACTAAGTCTGTACTATAAGAAGCAGAGCCATTTTTTGGCACACCAATACAGAGCCAATATTCTGAGTTCAAGTAACTACACACAAATTAAACAAATGTGGTACGCAGAACAATTGATAGCTAAGAAAATATGTGAGTACTCTGAAATAATGGGCAAGAATCATTTTTCAGAGGGCTGCTACCATGACTCCTATGCCTTTCCAAAAGACAGATAAACAGGGACGTCAAACAAATGCAGGGATCCTGCTGAAGAAAATAACCAGTTAACAGATGTCATTCTGAAATGTGCGCCATGCCACTACGCCAGGCGTCATGGCTTCTGATGGCACACTTCTGATTTCAGTTCAGTGCTATTAATTTTATAGGCTGCACCATAAAAATCAACTTTTAATAGGCATGCCCTTAATTCATATCCTCTGAAAATTAGCTTATATTACTAAAGAGTACTTTCAGTCTGTCCTTTGGATCCAGAAATAAATCAAGTCTAGAATAAACCAAGTTAACCAAACTTATGCCAAATTACTACATTAATAAAACTTTCCCTGGAATCTGCTTCTTCCTACAGGCCTTTTACCTGAGACATTTACATGAATGCATTTGGTCAGAACAAGCATACACGCTCTTCCTTATCCTCTTCCTGAGCAGGCTCCCGCCCTTCTGCTTCCCTCCCTGGTTTTCTTTCTGTGGCTCTTGCTCAGAACACGTAAGGGTTTTCTTTTATCTTTTTAAGCATTCAGGTGACAAATATGAAAGATGCTCTTGGCACCCTATTCTTAAACTTTGGTAAATAAGCAGGTTAAAGATGTACTAGCATTTACTTGTGTTTGATTTTTAAATTTGGGAATCATGGTGCATTTATGAAATTAAAATCTTCCAGAGCAATCATAAGCATAAATGTTCTCTTCTGTCTACAAATTCAAACCTTCAGTTTAAGTTCCTGATTTAGAAAAATAAGTCTAATGTCTCTACCTAATTTATCTACTTCTAATACATAAAAGTCATACAAATAGGATACAAACCAAATAAAAGTCAGTAAACAAATTTTTAACACATTAGAAAGGTGTTACTTTGGGTTTTATGGGGGGAGGGAGAAGAAGAAAACAACCTTACAAACATGACAGCTCACATTTCAGTCAAAATGTTTGTTACTTTGAACATGTGACAAAGAATTCTTGCTTGCTACAGGACCATTACTGAAATACAATTTGTCTTCTGTGACTGAAGCTACGAACCAGTTAGTATACTTTGCAAAACTATTAAAATATTTCAAAACTCAAGAATATAAAAGATGAAATTTTAAATCAGTATTAAGCCGACATCCAATTTTACCACTAGGAAATTTACCTAGTGTTAGAAATCAACTCGACCGATCGTTCCTTTGACTCTCCCTTCCCTTGGCTATGTGCTATTGAGTACACAGGTGGGATTTGTGATTTTTACGAATTCTTGGAGGTACAATACAGACTTAAAATTTCACCTATTGACAAGACATACTCAGGAGACAGAATTTTTAAACAGCACAATATTGTCCATTTTCTAGGTTTAATTGACACACCCTCAATTTTAACATAATCTGCCACAGATTCAAGTGATATGAGTCTTAGATAGATTTTAACTTTCTCCCTTCTCAGTGACTTATGACTTTAAGACAAAAAAAAGGGGGGGGGGAGGATAAGTTTCATAATTTTACAAACTATAACACTAAAACATAGTGGCTTTTTAAGTACATTCACACAGGATGCTTATTAGTAAAATTAAATATCTGCCTATGAATACCAGAAACGTAATTTGAAAAGAAAGAGATTAGAACAAGGCAAATGGGAGGGGGTGGGGAAGCTGGTCTCAGAACCCATTGTGCCATACCTGACTTTAACATGTGATATTCAAATGAATGTTCACACGCCTTACATCAAATAAATCAAACAAAAATATTCAGCTATGTTGTACAAAATTTTTCTACATAAAACATCATAGACCTTGGACAGATTTACTGTCTCTGAATTCTAAAAAGCTGCCTACAGAACGGCGCTGGGACTCTGCTCTCTGCTTGCTTTTAGGCAGTGCTGTTGCTTAAAAGTTGACACCAGGCACAATATTGTAAAACAACGTCAACAAGCAAGGAGCAGTAAGTGACTTGAGCCTTTTCCAGATGTCAGTCCTGAGGATGCTGCAATATTCCCCATCAAAGTGTGTAAAGCTATGACGATACTGATGCTTGACAGTGGGTGACTTAACATGCACTTGTATTACTTTTATAACGGCAAACAGTGCAGTTTCCCCTTCTTCAAACAACACCATTTTAATAAACTTAACACTCCAGTTTTTAAGACAATTACCAGAAATCATATTTAACATTAAAAAAAATACATAGCACAATCTAAAAATGCCCCAAAATTTCTCTTATCAGATAAAATATGCAGCAGCCCAAAGGCATAAAGCTTATTAACTTATTCTGAGAACTAGAAAGTATATGAGCATATATATTTCACTTTTATTGAATATATACCATGTCATTCACCTTGTCCTTTGGGCTTCTCACTGCCAAAGTTCCTAATGGCATGCATTTAACAAGACAATGCTGAGGATAGCAGCATTTCTGATCATCTGAACTGGCAGCTCAAAACAAAATACCACTCCTTTTACAAAGGGAACAAGGGGAAACAGTGTGTGAAATTTGGGCAAGAGGCCAAAGGGAAACCGTGCACATGAAATTTGGGATACCATGCCCTAGGTGTGTGCCACTCAAAACAAAACACAATCACCTACTTCAACGGAGCTACTACCAACATTTACGAAAACCACATTAAAATACACAGGATAATGAATGGTTTGAAAGAGTGCATTTGGAAGCAGAGAGACCCAATTACACACCTTCTTGCAACAGAGTGCCTCGACCATACACAAAATAAACTTAAGCTGTTTACAATGTTTCCCAATTTTTTTATTTTCCCCTCTACATTTAACTATTAAAAAAGATTTGTATTAATAAATGGGCTCCTCTGTGGTTCATATACAATCATAAGTGAACTTTAAATTTCATTTTATACAAACATCTCAAAAATATTGGGAGTGAAGTATGGTAGGAAATATTGCTCACATTGCTAATTAACATGCGTCTATGAAAAAAGAAGAACGTTCTGTTAGTGCATATACCTCCAGAGCAGAAAACCCACCGAAACAAAAGATCTAAAACTAAACATACAGTAGCCGATTACAGAAAAAGGTAATGTCCACAAAGTTAAGTTTTTCATGCTATTCTACTTTCCAGTACTACGCTTCAGGTAATCAATCTTCATGGCTAGATGTTGGATGCTTGAGGTATATAAGAAGGGATACCTGAACACTGAGGGAAATCTGTCATCAAGGGTTTCTTGTTTGTTTGTTTATTCAGGTACTTTAACATTTTTTAAAGAATATTTTATTTACATCAAATTTTGCTGAACTACAATGACATTCCAATTACAATAGATGACAACGCCTCTGTCACTAGGCACTTTTAAAAGGGAGTTTAGGCTTTACAGAGCTCTTCTGGATGCAATCCTGTGTGATATTACATCGCCCCACCACCCACATCCCACTAAAATTACCCTTCAGGGAAATATTCTTTTATATAGCCTGATCAGTAAACTATGGAAGAAATTAGTATAAAATGACCACAGGAAATGTATCATTTAAGACTAGTAAAACAGCCTAAGAGGTCAGGTTTGGAAGAGGAGACAATTTGTATATATTTAAAACTAATTAAATAATTTAAATTTGACTTGTACTTTATATATTAGTGAGACACAAATATAGGCTATTTTCTTTTAAAATTTCATCACATAATGGAAAATTTCTTATTTATTAAAAATATCACATTTTGATACTAGAAACAGTAAAGTGCATGAAAAGTTTAAAATATAAATTTCAGAAAACTCTTATAGCAGCAAAAAAGCAGAATAAAGAAAAACTTAAAAACACAGACACAACCTTTTCCAATGTTACTGTGCCGTAATTTTAACATTTTCTAATTTTGCCAACTAATTTTCTCCCCACAAAATGGTATTTATGCTCTCTGCCTCTTAAGTAAGATTTTCAAGTGGCACCTCCTGGCCAACAACAAATGGTGGGGGTTCCAGTACATCTAGAGGCATCAAACTTTGGGAATAAAACAGTAGCTTAATTCAAATCTAGACAGTATGGCAACAGAGATTAAAAGCATATGATGGCCATTTGGCAGCTAGAGTCAGAAAAAAATGATCCAAAGTTTTCAATTACTTCCCCAAATCTGTCCTTTCCTCAAAATCATCTCTACTGTTACCTTAAAACAAAACAAAAAAACCAAAACAACAAACAAACAGCCATTTTATTTACTTTGGAAAACATGTATAATAACATCTGGCTTTGCCTTTCTGAACCTCTGATCAGGGGCTTTTCATTCAGCAATTTTCCTTAAATGTTAAACTGTGGTGGTAAAGATATAGATCGCATTTTTCCAGTACAACCAGACAGAAAAAAAGGGTGGGCACAAAAATGAAAACTACTAGACACTAATTTTGTGGGCATCCTAAAAATACCAAATTTTACTTTCAAGATGTATGGCAGTATTATCTGCTATTTCCTTATAAATGAACTTGAGAGATGGGCTTATAGTTAATACTTTTAAAAAGATTAGGACTAATAAGCAGAGAAGAGAAGAGAAGAGAAGAGAAGAGAAGAGAAGAGAAGAGAAG
>JADRCD010191183.1:6194-17183 GCA_019843815.1 Montemys delectorum | reverse complement strand
CTCCTGCCATCCTGTCCCAGGTGAAGAAGGGGCATAGGTACCACTGGGCAGTTCTAGCCATACGGTGGTCTTCCCAGCCTCCATTTGGGACACGTGTAGGACCCTTGGCTCACCACTGAGTGGCGATAGCCAGGGCCTCTGGGATGTGCGGCAAGACCCCTTCTTCCTTCAGGGAATCTTTGTTGCCCCAGGAGTTAGGGTCAATGTTACATCCGTGTGACCTTGGGCAAGTCTCTCTCTCACTTAAGCCTAGGGAATTCTTGCCTTTTCTTGTCCCCTATACAGTGACAGATGACATACGTGTCTGGTGCCAGCCTACCCTTCCAGGGTATCTTCATTGTTTTTAACCTTTGCTCTTACTGCTGCCCTCCCCGCCCCCCAGCTTCAGCCCTAGGGGCAGGATGGAGGAACGCCCAGTTGGAAGCTCTTTACCAGCCTCAAGTAAGGTATTTTCATAGCTCACCACCAGCTCTTAAGGCTGCCACCAGCCACTGTGGTGAGGGACAGCCAGCAAAGAGAGCCCTCGTGCCATCGGGAGCCAGCTTATTAACGAACCGTTTGTAATACAATAATTTGTACTTCTCAGTTACCAGCGATGGCTTGATTTTACACGCATGCACTCATGCAAACATATTCGGAGTAGACGATAGAGAAGCCTGGGAGACTGCAAGCCAGACCACACAGATAGGGACCTGCAAGTTCCCCAGTCCTGCAGGAACCAGATTCGGGCCAAGGCAAACAGATCTGCAGTTAAGACCTGTCCGTATGCCCTGTCTAAGACTCACAACAGGTTGCAGATAGGAGAAAGGGCCTCACACTTGCTTCTCCCAGTTCCCATTCCATTACTAACTCCAGGTGGGGTGAGCTCTGCTGGGGGTCCCAGAGGTGGGGTAGGCAGGCCTTCTCTCAGGCCCGAGGCTCTATCCACCGGCCCATAGGACGGGTGGCTCTCATTGGCCCCAAGTAGAACCTGAGCTAGAGTATAACACGAGACAGTTGCATCTGCTTGGACTCAGAGATCGCCGTACGTACTACTCAGCCGGCCTAGAGAACAGCCGCCGCCCCGGAAACCATCATCCCCCACCACAAACATGATCTAGAAAGCACTCACCTCAGGGATGCGCACGCTATAGGGCTGGTTGTGGAACGTGGGCGCGTTGTCATTCACATCTCCGACTTGGATATTGACCTTCCGTGTGATCACCTGGGGAGAAATAGACAGGGCTCAACGAAGTCTCTCCCCTCTGGTTTCATCCCACCCGCCCAGCCCGGAGACCTGAGGAGTCCAGGAACAGCCGTTCTAGAACAACACGGCCGCAAGGGATACTCACCCCTTGGTGGTCACTGACAGAGAACTCCACTGTGAACTCAGACTTAGTCTAAATGGAGAGGGAGAGAACAGAATTAGAGAGGCTCTGGGTGTGGCTTCACAGTCTCTAGCACTGCCCAGGTCCTCGTGTGGGCCTGGTCTCCAAAGGTACCCCTAAAAAGCCAGCACTACCCCTCAGCACTTGGGGAGCAAATGTAGAATCTGAATCCATCCTGAAGACAGAGAGTGAACAAAGTGAGTGCCATTCTTGGCTGTGCCTCCTTGTGTCTATGGGACGCGAAGCAAACCACTGAGTAGTTCAGTTGTCATGTCCTGAGTTATTGGAGAGAACTAGGCCTGGGGATGTGTTTAGACCCTTACCCTCATTTGCTAAGGACTACCATGCTTGTTGCTCTAGAAGAATCTGCAGGGGTAGTTAGACTGCTCCACCCCATGCAAGAGATGACCTCATGGCCACTTCCCTCTTGCTTACCCAATGCTACCCCTGGCTCGAAACACACCTATCTGACCCAGTCCATCCCCAGTTCTAACACAGCCCTGGAAGAGAGCTACTATTGAGACAAATGGACCCAGCAGAGGTACGATGGGACCTTGGAAGAGGGTCCTCCCCCCCCGCCCCCCCGCCAAAAGATGGTGAGCCAACCTCTTCCATTGTCCTCCAGAAAAGGGCTGAGAGTTGCACGCCTTACCTCTCTGTCCAGTGGCTGCCGGAGCCACACCACACCCGTGTCAGGTTCCACGGCAAAGAAGCGGGAGGCCTCCTCTCCAGACACCCCAAACACCAAAGGGTCATTGTCCATGTCTCGGGCGAGCAACTGGGTCACAGAAGAACCTGGAGTGGTTGAACAAGAGAGGAAAAGAAAACACAGGGGGTCATGCTCATGTCTTCTTATCTTGCTCAAATGATGGGGCCGTCCTTCAGGGCACAGCCACCTCTTAAACTTCCAGGTCTTCCAGAGGCCAAGGATCACTGCCCCCACCCCTAAACTTCCTAAGCATCATTGGGCTCCAACTAGGCTCCCCACCTCTGTCCTAGACCACCTGTTAGCCAACCGAAGTTAGCTCTGGGACTTAGGCTCTCATCCCATTGGGTTGCTGAGTGGGCTACCTTGGCACCCACAAGAATAGCATGCCTGAGGACGACGCTGCTGAGGAAGCTAGCAGAGCTTATGGAGCTGGAGAGGGGATTCCCAGTGGGATGCAGGTACCAGGTACCAGCTCAGTCCTCTGGATGTCCCAGCTATAGGTGCCACACCCCTCCTAGCTCTTTGGTGCCTACTTCTTCTGGGTTGGGTTTCCATCTTCTGCAAATAAAGAAAATACCTTGTCTAGCTCATAGTAGTTTGCAAAAATACTCCAGCACCAAGGCTAAGAAGATGTATCACTCCGAGACTCGCCCTGACAGGGTCTGGCTCCTGCCCTCAAGAAGAGGGACCAAGAGGCAGGGGTCATATTCTTCAGGATGCAGTGCTCTGGACACTGGCCATCCCTGGCATCAGGACGATGGCGCATAGCCTGGCTCAGAAGCCTTGGCACAGAATATCTGGTCCTGGGGCTCCCTGGCTTCCTAGTGGTTTTCCAGGAGGATGAGCCTACTGCCCCATCTGCCGAGGACAAAGGAGATTCTGGCGTAAGTGCTAAAGCTCCAGGCTATCTGGGAGAGCTGGTCCCCTTAGCCTTAGGAGGCCCTTGCGTCCCCAGGTGTGCAGCGTGGAAGTCTCTGAAGGGAAGATAGAGCATCACCGTCTCCAAGCCTTGGCTTGGGCCATCCCATTTCCTTTAAGGGCTTGGCTGAACCTGCAAAATGGGAAAGATGCCATCTCTTCTCCCAAGTGCTGACTTCATGCCTAACCAACAGCCCCAGAGGACAATGTGAAGGAATGGGGGCTGCAAGGCTGTGTGCCTCAGGAGCTTCTTTCTGATCATGGGACAGGTCTAAGCTGACGGTGACAGCCGACTCTTGTGAGCTCCGAGAAGAAGTAGGCAAGGAGCTTCACGCTCCTTTTTTTGGTATTTTCCAAGACAGGGTTTCTCTGGGTAGCCCTGGCTGTCCTGGAACTCACTCTATAGACCAGGCTGGCCTCGAACTCAGAAATCCGCCTGCCTCTGCCTCTGCCTCCCAAGTTCTGGGACCAAAGGCATGCACCACCACCACCCTGCTCACACACTGCATTCTTAATAGATGCACTCTAAAGCTGTGCAGGCACTTCTAGCTTTGACCCCTGGTTTCTGTGGGGGTGAGGGTAGGGGACAAGGACTCCCTACATGCCCTGCTCCTCCACATGATAAAGATCTACAGCCCTGCAGCCCTCAGACAGCAGGCCTCACCTGCCAGCCTTGTCCTGACCCAGGAGGACGGACGGAGGGCTCAGGGAGGAGAGGCTCTGGCTGGCCAAGGGGAATTGTGGGAAGGCTACATCGGCCCTGCAGCCAAGGTCGTGTGACTGAACCTGATATCCCAAATGGCTTTCCCAGGCCTGACACTTGGGTCCTCCCAGGGAGGGGGACGCTGGGCAGGATAGGGATGGTGCCATCAGCCGCTGTCACCCACCCTGTAATTTCCTGGACTTTTATCCATTTTCTCCTCAATTATGTGCTGTTCAAAATGGTCTTTTGTGGCTTCCTCCCAGGCTCTTTCCAGATCACGCCTTCTTGGTGTCCCAGGTAATTGCTAGTGGCCTTTCTAAGCGTACTAATTAAAGGTGCTGATTTAATATTATATTTAAGACAAGACACCCCACAGTTTTTCAGCTGGGCACCTCCTCCCCCGCCCGGTGCTCTTTGGCTGCTCTGCAGAAGTGGCCAGAGTTGGCTTCTCTGGAAAGCAGGCAAGCCGCCCCCACTGGCAATCTTGGGTCATATCGTCCCTGCAGAAGTCCAGTCTGTCTGTCTGTCTGTGGGACTTGGCTCTAGCCCAGGCCCCCAGAATCATCCTTTACAGGATTACCATCCCTGGGGTGCGCAGGTCCCACACCATTGTGTCCCCACCTGAAGGTGACAGACTCTTGGATGTGGAATACTTGGTATGATTTAGAGAAAAAGAAAATCTGGTGGCTAGGGTTACAGATCAGTTGATAGAGCACTTGCTTGTCTAGTATGCACAAAACCTGGGCTTCGATTCCCAGCATATCACGCACGAACCGAGTGTGGTACTGCATGCCTGTAACCCAGCACCTGGGAGGTGGAGAGAGGAAGACTGGGGGTTCAAGGTCATCCTTGGCTACACAGTGAAGTCAGTCTGGGCTACAGGAATTCCCCCACAAACACACACACACACACACACACACACACACACACACACACACGCGTGAACAAAACAACCATCTCATAAAATTAAGAACCTTCACTATCCAAAGGGTCCCCTCCTGGTCCCCTCCCATGCACTCATGGTGATCAACCATCTTCCTTCGCAGCCTCCCCCCGCCCCCTCTACCTTGAGGGAACCTGTGCCTGTCACAAAGTCACTTCTCAGTCCCTAGCTTGTGCCCTTTGACCTCTGGGACCTGCTGACTCCGGATGTTCATATCAACAGAACCACAAGAGTCTATGGCCCTGGGTGCGGCTCTCAGTTAGCATCACTGGTCCGTGCGGGTGCCCGTGTCAGAGCTCTGCTCCTTTAGACGGCTGACTAACCTTCTAACACATCTTGTTCACGCGCTTCTCCATCAACAGAGCTCTGGGTTATTTCCCACTCTGGGCTGTGAATGCTGCGGATAGGCACAGCCATGTATAAGACAGTGTTTGAACTCTCATTTCAATTTGTCTCTCCTGTGCTTAGAAGTAGATCTGCTGAGCCATAGAGCTACTTTACATTAAACTTATGGAGGCATCATCCCCGTGGCGTTGTACGGTGCCTGCACCATTTTCTGTTCCCACTGGCAGTGGATGAAGCTGGAGTTCTTGTTTGTGGTACGGCATCCAGGGATTCGCAGGTCCTGGGGCGGGGGCGGGGGGGGGGAGGTTCTGATGATGGCCTGAAAGGGGCTGGTACTGTGTCTCCCTCGGTGCCACGTGCACCCCAGCCTGGCCTCCAGTGGTCAGACTCCACAGTTCTTGGCCAGAGTCAGCCCATGCCACACACAGCCCAGAAGGGACCAGGGAACTGATGGATGCCCCTGGTTGTTGGGACTCGGTGACTGCCTGCGGACGGTGACAAAGATAAATGCTGTGGTTTCCGTGTGCCCTCTAAGGCTTCGGTGTTAGAAGCTACCCCTAACTCATAAATGCTAGCATTTGGGGATGAGGCCTTCAGGAAGCAACCAGAAACCAGATGGGGTAAGGCTCTTGCAAAAGCACTTTCTGCTTCACAAGAAGTTGATAGCCCTGAGCTAGTACTCTGTCACTCTCGCCACGTGATCACCGCAGTGATACGATGCACAGTGAAGGCCCTCACCGTACACGGGCACCAAACTCCTCAACTTCCAGCCTCCAGAACTGCGAGCTATGAACTTCCCTTCTTTGTAAGTTAGCCAGTCTGTGGTACTCTATTACAGCATCAGGAAGTCCATCCGTCCCTGCCTCGTAGCCCCACCCCTTTTCTAGGATTCCTGGGATCTCCCCCTAGTCAACCACCTGGCTATGGTGCTGTGGGCATCTCCCAGGCTCCTTTCACACCATGATTAGAGAGCCCCCAACACCTGTCAGTCACTGGACGCCCTACCACGAACAAGAACTCCAGCCTCAATCAATCCATAACAAGGTCTGTCTCTGAGAAAACCCCAAAGATAGTGCATCTAAGCTGTGGTGGGTGCTTGCTACTGAGGGACCCTGCTGGCCCAGCTGGCTGGTGGGGCACTAAGGACACAAACTCCTAGACAGTGTTCCCTCCCCCTCTCTTCAGGAGACTGATGTGCAGTCATGGGTAGAAGCCCCGGAGTGGTTTATTACAGACCCATATTCAAATATTTAACAATGGGCGCAGCACAGGAATCTACCAATCCGAGCAGATGCTGGCTATAAACAACGGAGCTCTGAGTGCTTGCCGGTAAGTCAGCCTGGTTTATGGCTCCCGCTTTAGATGCAGAGAGGGACCGCTCCAAGTCTGGCATGATTTAATGGCTCAGACTCAGGCCTCTTGGCTCAATCAGTACAGCCAGAGGCGGTTCTGCATTTGGCCTCCCACCGTGGCTGGGAAGGGTCATCCTAACTGAGACAGCCAGCTCCACTCTGTGCCGAGCCAGGTTGGGGCCCTGTCTAACCTCGGGGTGGAAGGACATTTAAAACTGAAGTACTTCGTCTATAGCAAACCCACAGCTATAAGAGTTTCCACAGTGGTCAAGAGGTGAAACAACTCGAGGAGCCACTGATGGATGGATGGGTGGATGGATGGATGGATGGATGGATGGATGGATGGATGGATAAGCAAAACACAGCCTAGGCAGCCAATGGATCATCAAGTTCCGGGAAGGAGGGGGATGTTGACGCTTGCTCGCTACAGCGTTAGACGAACCTTGAGATGCTGTGCTAAGTGAAATAAGCTAGCCACACGGTGACAAATAAATAATGCACAATCCTACTTCTCCCAAGTACCTCATGAAATGGCATGCCAACGTTCACAGGAAGGATGGAGTAAGGGGGACTCTATCTTTTGCAGGTTTTACAGGCACAGAGTCGTGAGCCTCAAGCCAAGGCATGTTCTGGAGATGGCACAGTCTACGGAACCACAGTTTCACAATGAGTAAGGGGATAAATTCCAAGATGTGCATACTCTAAATTTAAAAGGCATATTTGCGTGTGTGAGGACACGAGTGCGCCTAGGCGCACGCATGCAGTGTATGTGGGAAGCCTGGGGTCGATAACAGGAATCATCTTCTCTCCCTCTTTCAGGTTATCCACCGAAGCGGGGGTTTCCCAATCAAACCCAGAGCTCTCAGACAAATGACTGGTCTCGCTTTACCGGGGATCCAGTCTCTGTCTTCTGAGGCTAGAATTGCAAGATGGCCACCAGGCCTGCCTGGCATGGGTTTCTGGAGATCAAACCCAGGTCCCCATGCTTATGCAGCAACCATCTCTCCAGTTCACACGTTTTTTGTTTTTGTTTTTGTTTTTAAAGTTAGATAAATAAATCAGACCACCCCAGGACTCTAGTAATCTTCTGCGATATGACAGATCCCGATAGTTTATGCTCTCTGGCCCCATTGTTGTTGGTAGTTCCTGACTGGACCAAGTTCAGAGCTGTGATGGGATTGTGCACTGCCGCCTGAAGTCACCTTATGCCCAGGGTCAATGTTCGCCTCTCGGCAGCAGCTAACCTCCTCAGGGCCTTCCTCAAACACTTGGTCAGTCAGTCTACCCACCCCAAAGGACATCTGGTCTCTCTGTCCTCACAGTTCCTCATCTCTGAAGCCAACCCGTGTGTTCGCCTGTCCTGTTGGCCCCCCAGTCTCGGAGTACATTCCTGTCAGCTCTGGGGGGAGCAGCAGCCTGCCTGGCCCCTTCCCTTAGCCTGAGGAGCAGCTGGATTCCAAAGTTGCTCAATAAAATAAAATAAAGTCCTGCCAAGCGCAGGAAGGATGAGGAGAGGAGCAGTCCCCAGGTGGACCCTGGAGCCACGGTGAGAAGAGAGTGTGGCCAGTTAGATCTTAATTACTACACTAATGGGCAGGAGAGCGCAAGGCTAATCACACCTAATAAAGCCCAAATCAGTAGCACTTGACTTGGAATGCCAGAACTGGAGTCCACACAGCTGGCAGTGTGTAGACAATGGCCTTGGATCCTTTCCTCAGGGCTATCCAGTCTCTCCTGTCAACCAAGTGTTCTATTCTGGGACAGTCTGCCCCATCTTAGAGGTAGGGATTTCCTGAGCAGGCAGCTCAGGGAATCTCTGGTCTCTGGGAAGCACAGAGCTGGGGACACGTCCTCTGTGGTGGCCTTGGGCCTTCAGCAGCCAGTCACATCTGCCTTCCAGGCAAGGGGTGGACAATCACAGCTTCCGGAGTCCCCGCTGGGTCCCTGCTGCCGGCCTGGATGACTGTTATTACTGTTATTGTTGTTATCTGCACTAGAAGAGAAAGGGCCGTGGGTCTCTGCCTGCCTGGAGAGGGGAGGGGGAGAAATGCAGGTCGGTGGTAGTCTGTAAGCCTTTGAGTTTTTATCTGAGGAGAAGGCTGTGATCCAAGAGTATTCCCCAAGTTGGGGCAGGGGCTGTGGAATGAACAAGGGCACTAAGCATGCTATGCCTTAAAGGAGCAGTGTCCAAAAGCCTATCTATGATTGGTCCCCCCCGGCATCCGAACTCACCGTGTCTGATGCTCTTGCCAAGTCAGGCACAACCCTCTCCCCAATTCCCCCTAGCCAGTCACATTTCCATGGCACTGTGGGTCAGAGGACCAAGCTACTGCCAGCTTACTTGAGCCCACTGTGGCACACACAAATCCTGTTACACGCCTGAGATCCTACACCACCTCTACATGTACCCCAGGATGCTTCTCTGCCCTCAGCTTCTCTGGCTCTGGGCAGCAGCAAGCAACAGGCCATCACTCTTGAACATAGACAGACGCTCATGCTCTAGGACAGGTTGGCAAGGCCCTTTCAATCCCCCAGGATCCCCCCATCAACTACCTAGAGGTCAGAGAGCTAGCTGGACCCAGCCCTTTCCCATGCAGACATTAGTAATCAATCGTTGTCTACTACAGTCAACTGCAGAAACCTTCACAACCCTGGGCTCCGTGTAGTCACGATCGTGAATCTTAAAAGATATATGAAGGCCAATCTCTTGCTATTTGTGACGTAAAGTGACTTTACATCAATTGGTACCCATTGTCTCTCCCAATCCAAGGATATAGCTGTCTGTCCCTATTAGGCTCAGGGCAGTTAGAAGGGACAGAGTAGGCTAGGAGTATAGGGGTCACCTCAGAAACAGCATTATGGTGGAAGCAAAAGCCACAGAGACACCCCCCCACACACACACACACACACACGCCCCTGTCACCTCACATAGGGAAGAGCAAGCTGGGAAGTTTATCTGAATGATGCTTAGCTACGCAGCTGCAATTCCAGGACCATGGGCACACATGTGTGCCGTGTATATTGGTGACATTTGTGCCACCCTTGTGTCACTAGTGACCAACAGAACTGCTCCGTGCCCCACTCCCACCCACAAACCCCACACACACACAGATAGAAACCCAGTCCACCACCTGCTAGAGATTCAGCTGCTGCTTGCTCCTCTCCTGGGTCAGGACACCCCTCAGAGCCAGCTGCCCTTGTAGCTTGTGGTCCCATTTGTCTCCCTCTGGGATCAGACAGCCTGTTAGGCAACTTTCTCTCTATTGTCTTAGCTTTCCCTTCCCTCTGGCCCAGTCAGGCTCCCTCTGGAATTCTGAACTTGGTTTGACCTCTTGGCTCTTTTTTTTTTTATTCTAAATTCCATCTCTGCCCACCTGGGATGCCAGAGGCCACACCTCCCTCTGAGGCTACACACTCCCTGAAGCCACACTTCCCTCCGAGGCCACGCCTCCATCTGAGGCCACACCTACCGTGAAGCCACACCCCTTCTGAGGCCACACCTCCCTCTGAGGCCATGCCTCCCTCTTTGACCACACCCCCTGAAGCCACACCTTTTCTGAGGCCACACCTCCTTCTGAGGCCACACCTCCCCCTGAGGCCACACCCCTCTGAGGCCACACCTCCCTCTGAGACCCTCCCCTTGGGTAGAGGGAGCAGCCTCAGCTCACCTCTATTCCCAATAGCAGCTCTCCTGAAACTGCCCACACCAGGGAAGGATGGACTCACCGGCTGCCTAGGGGAAGAAGGCCTGCACATGTCAGGCACGGGAAGAGGCCAACAGTCTTCAGTTTAGAACTCTTTTTCACTTATCTTTATTTACTTTTTTCTTATCTCTAATGAAAGCCCTACACAGAAGGTCACACCTGCCACATGGGTAAGAAAGCCAAGGCTCAGAGAGGCAAAGTGACCATCTTCAGGGCAGTGAGGGCTTGGACTCAGGGACAAAAGCCCCAGTAGATAGCCAGGACAGGATAGCTAGGATGGTGGTGGCACATGCCTTTAATCCCAGCACTGGGGAAGCAGAGGCAGGCAGATCTCTGAGTTCGAGGCCAGCCTGGTCTACCAAGAGAGTTAGTTCCAGGACAGCCAAGGCTACATTGAGAAAACTCTGTCAGGAAAAACAAGCGGCCCAGTAGATATTTTGTGGACAGGGCTGCCTCCAATGATTCTCTGCTTTAAAACAGAATCAATGAGATAGAAGGCATCTGGGTGTCCCCGGGGTTCCTACTCAGCCACTGCTGTGTGATGTCAGAAAAAGGTCTTAACCTCTCTGACCAGCTTCCTCCATCACCAATACCAGGAAGGAACCTGGAGTCAGTGGCCAAATCATAGCAGGGCTTGGAGAGAACAAAAAGCCATGCTCCGGGTTGAGGTTCTCTGCCACAGCGCTAGGGTGTCCAGAGGAAGAGGGTAAAGTGGGCTGCCTCGGATCTTAATGAAAAAGCAGCTTTGACTCAAACACTTGACTCCTGTGGGAGGTCCTAACACCTGCTGCGCTGCGCATGCGCATTCTGGTTCTTGGCGGGACCAACAAACTCACTGAGAAATTGGGGCTGGGCAGGCAGCTAAGAGACAAGCCTGCTACATCCGAATTGGTCCCAGGGCGCTCTCTCTCTCTCTCTCTCTCTCTCTCTCTCTCTCTCTCTCTCTCT
>JADRCD010191178.1:0-11336 GCA_019843815.1 Montemys delectorum | reverse complement strand
CTGTCTGTCTGTCTGTCTGTCTGTCTGTCTGTCTGTCTGTCTGTCTCTGTCTCTGTGTGTGTCTCTGTCTCTTTCAATCTCTCTCTGTCTTTGTTTCCCTTTCTCTCTGTCTCTCTTTCCGTCTCTGTCTGTGTCTCTCTCTCTCTCTCTCTCTCTCATTCAGGTAGCTTCTTGTCAGGGACCGTGTCTCTTGCATTCTCCCTATCTCTGCTGGGCTCCTGCTTCCTCTGCTCTCCTTGCTCCCTCTGGATAGTTGATCCTTTAGCTCCTACTCCTCTTGAGGACTTTTTCCTGAAACATGACCAGGCTCCTAGGATAGATCTGCTTCTAGGTTTCAAGCTTTTCCTAGGTATGACATTGTCTCCTTTCTTGCCCCTCCAGACCTGTGAATCATCTTATAGCATCTTACATCTGTTCAAGTCTCCACTTATCTCCCCCTCCACTGACTTTGCTCAGCTCTTCCAGCATCTCTGCAACTACAGCCTCCTGCTATCAAGCTGCAGGATGGTCCACAGCCTGCAAAACGCTGAGGCTAAGAGTCGGGCCAACAAGATGTGAATCTGTGAAGGTTCTATGTCACAGTGTAGGGGAATACCAGGGCCAGGAAGTGGGAGAGGGTAGGGTGGTGAGCAGAGGGAGGGAGGAGGGAACAAGGGATTGTTTTTGTTTTTGTTTTGTTTTTTCTTATTTTATTTTATTTTATTTTTTCTTTTGGAGGGGAACCTGGGAAAGGAGATAGTGTAAATAAAGAAAACATCTAATTAAAAAAAAAGGAAACATCTAAATAAACAAAAAAAAAAGAAAGAAAGAAAGGAAGGAAGGAAGGAAGGAAGGAAGGAAGAAAGGAAGAAAGAAAGAAAGAAAGAAAGAAAGAAAGAAAGAAAGAAAGAAAGAAAGAAAGAAAGAAAGAAAGAAAGATAGGTAAGGGCGGACCCGGGTAGTTTGTTCTTTCTCTCCCTCTCCAGCCCCTCTCTCATCTTTTGACAGTTTTAGGGCACAAAGTCTCAAGCAAAAATGGCTGGCCTATTACATTCCCTTTTCTCCTTGTCCTCACACCCAGAGTACACTAGGAGAGAACTCAGTTACTACTTCTGAGCACAAAACTGAGAACAGAGAGAGGCAGTTATAGATAATAAATTATTGAGAACTATGGTCAATAGGTAAACAATGTCCTGTCAAAGTAAAAGTTGGTGCCTTTTGTGGGACTGTAAAACGAGCATTACCTAACCTCAGTTAAGTTGCCTGGCTCTGGCGTCTGCTTGGTTTTATTCTTTTCCCAGACAGGAAAAGTAAAACCTTTGCTGAATTCAAAGGTCCCAGTACAGCCAGGGGAAAGGCAGGGCAGGAGCAGAAGCTCCTGTCTGATGCTCCTGTCTGGAAGTTGACCTTGTTGTCCCTGGAATCCAACATGATGTCCTGCATAGTTGTAGGGCTCAACAGTAAGATTTTTCAAAGCCTTGTTAGAAAGCTGTAGCTCTCTCCCTGAACGTTCTAAGTTGGTAAAAGGCTGCTGTGGAATTGTGAAGGCTTGGTGTCCTTGACCCAGCCATTCAAATGAAAGACTTTGTTAAACTGTAGGGTGCTGAACCACAAGCCTTAAAATTCTGAGCCCAAAGGTCTGGATTTGAAAAGAGTCATGCCTGCTAGATTTGCATGCCTTTAGATCAAAGATCCCACTGGGAGCAATCCTCTCATTTTTGCCTTATTCTTGACTGAATAGTCACAGTTTCTTCGAAACTATGCTCTGCTCTCTTCTTGTCAGCAAAGTATTTGAATTCTCAAGCTGTGGTCTTAATGAATCCTTTCCATCAAATGAACATTAAGCAATTCAGACTATCTGGTCACCAGGAGTTGTTAGAGCCACTCACCAATCAGGTAGCTCTGTCCAAGTCTCCTAGATTTTAGAAACCTTGGTTTCCTCCTGTAAGATAGGAGGAAACAGATATTTGACTTTGTATACCTCTCAGGCTACTAACAGAATCAGTAAGGAGTGGGGGAAAGCTATAAAGGCATTTTTTTTTTTAAATATGAGAAATCTGTATAGCAATGTGGGCAGTCTTTATTACAGGGAACACATCTGATTTCATGCACTCAGTTCATTGAGGTTTAAGGAAAAAAAAAAAAAAACCTTCATGTTTTCTTTGCTTGGTGCCATGCATTGTCAAAGGCTTGCCTGGTGAGAAGCAAGTTCCTGTAGTGCTTCCTGTCACGGCTCTATAACAAGGCACCCAGCTGGGGTTATTGAGATTGTTTTAGTAACATTCAAGATTCATCTTGCTTGCCTGTGACTTCGTAGTCAGTATAAAGTATTTTCCCTGTCCTCTGCCCAAGCCAGCTTTAAGCAAGCGGAGTCCAGTAGAGGGCTCAGCGTACTGCATCCCACAATCTATCCTACAGTCTTTCCTTCCTTGCCTTGGGACAGGAAATGTTGGCTTCTTACATGTCATAGTGCTATGATACCTGAGGGGTAGAAAGGACCACCTCCCTATGCGAGCAAACTATTCATGAGAGATGTGGATGGATTAGGTTGCCATTTCCGTTTTCTTTGTAATGAAAGTTGGTAGTGAAGGTGAGCAGGATGAACACTACAGGACCAATTGGCCCATTTCCACATTCCTACTTCTCTTGCCATAAAAACAGCGATGCTCCAGATGGCCTAAACCACACCACTTTTCCCTATTGAAGATATAGTGTTGATGGGCAGAGAGGGTATGGGGGCGTGACAAAAACTTTAGAACTTTTGAGACTTTGGGACTGTAATGGCTGTCTCATCTAAGTCTAGATGGAATAATACAAGGGCCTAAGTGAATGCCAGAACAGCTAAGATAGTCCAGCCTTTCCATATAGTGAACATACAGAGAGCTAGGAGGATGTCAGACCCGCCTCATCTAAGGAAGGAGAGTAATTAAGAACCAGGTGTCTATTACATTTGACTAGAGAGAGCAGGGAGCAAGCATGATGACTATCTTCATGAACAGTAGTCAAAGGATTATCTACTCAGTAGACTGCAGCCTAGAATCCATATTGGGACTTCTTTAGTGATTTGGTGATTTTTACATTTGGTAAAATAAGAGATGTTTTTAATTTCAGTTCTGAAGATTGAAGCTCGGGCCTCATAGGTAAGGATCTTATCACAGACCTACAATCTCAGCCCCATTTTTACATCGTATTTTGAGATATTGTCTTGCTAAGTTACCAAGCCTGGCTTGGGATGCTCTGCAGCCCAGGCTACCTTGAGCCCTGTGGTCCTTTGGCCTTTGTTTTTTCAACAGGTGGAATAACAGGCACATGTTACCATGGTTGACTAGAATAAGTCAATAATTTGGAACAAACCTTATTTAAAAAGAAATAGGATGGAGGATAAAAAGGAGGTCACAAATTTGGAGAAAACACCTGCGTAATATATATCTGATACTTCTCATATTCATACCATGCAAGCAACTCATAAACCTCAGTGAGAAAACAAAGAAATGAACTTAAACAAGGGTGAAAGAGCTAAATAGATCCTCTCACTAAATATTATATACAAATAGTGAATGAATAAATGAGAAAATAAAAATCAGACATGACAGCATTGACTATGGGCATATTAGGGAAATCTAGCTATTGTGCATAGGGATGCAGGGATGTCAGAAGCATATACAATGACAGCCTGGCTACTTCTCAAAACTCCACTGTCTCAGCAAACATCCCAGCACTCACAACCCTAAGTTTCCACCCACAGGACTTCAAAACTTGTTGCAGAACGAAACCCAGCTTGGATATTTATAGACTACTTCTCTGTCCAACATTCAGTTGTCAAACCTGAAAGGAACCTGGATGTCCTTCAGCCAGTGAGTGGATACAGAGATCATGGTAGGTCCATACAATGCAACAATGCTCTTTGACAAAAGAGAAAAGAAGTGAGCTATCAAGAGTGTTCATTCATGTTATTAAGTACAATGATTAATCTTATGGGTTAACTTGAATAGTTATGAAGCACAGACAATCAATATTCTAGATATTTAGACAGGCAGTGTTTAGATGAATCACACGTTATGTCAGTAGACTTTGACTGAAGCAGGTTACCCTCTGTAGTGGGAGCCAACTCTGTCTTAGCAGCGGAAGGGCAGAAAAGACAAGGAGTGGCTTTCTCTGAAGAAGAGGGAATTTATCAGCAGACTGCTTTTGTACTTGAACTGCTCATCTGTCCTCATCCACTCTCTCCTCCAGCCTGTCAGATTCTTCTGAATGGCTGCTAAGAACAAAACTAGAGGTGGCAGTGGTTTTTTTCAGGAGTGGGGGGTGGGATGACAAGATGAAGAAGGAGTGTTTTTAGGATGGAAATATTCTATATTATGCTTTAATTGCAGATTCGTGAATCCAAAGAGTTGCACAGCACTGAACCTTAATGTAAAAGAAGGACACAAGTTAACAGTGCCATGTGAGTCCCGGCTCATCAGCCTCCAGTGCAGGAGTCAGTGAGAGGAGAGAGACTGAGTGGAAAGTGGTAGGCAGGGCATTTCTGCTCAGTTTTCCTTCAAACTAAAATTTCCTGAAGTGTTTTTATTTTCAAAGACAAAAGAAAAATTATAAGGCAATTATTACTTACTCTGGTCCTTTTTATGCAGTCCCTCTTGAAAAGTGTTACTTCCTGTGTCATGGGGTCAAACACTAACCAAAGGGCTAGTGAGATGAGAACACTGTGGAGCTTCCTGTGGTAAGAAAAGGATTTGCAATCAGGAAACTCTGAATGGCTAGAGACTCTTACATAGGCTAAGAGTTAAGATCAAGGTTTGTATTTTCCCAGAGCTAGAAATAGTAAAGCAAGCAAATTAAGAGAGAATACATGGAAACTTCTGGTGGAGAAAACAAAACAAAACAAAACAAAACAAAACAAAAACAAAAACAAAGCCAAAATCAAAACCAAAACCCAGCCAACCAACCATGGCAGGTGAGAAAAGACAGAGATAAACAAGTGAAGGGCTCCTGAGGGTTATAGGATGAACACTGCAGGTTTCCAGCATCCCAATTGCTGTTATTAGAACTTATGCCTAACACTCTAGAGTCAAGTACAACCCTACAGGTTGGGGAAATTAACAGTAAGTTAAGATCCAGTGGCAGGTGAACCCTGTTGAAATTCTTCCCTTTTCATAACAAAGAAAGGAGAGAAAAAAAGAAAATCTAAGCCATATCCAAGCTTCGGGAAAAAAAAAGGGGGAAAAATAAATCCCTGAGCATTCTACAGAATAAAATAAAGACAAAGTTGACAAGTGCCTCAGTTTCCAATTTCACTTTAAACAGCACTAAACATGAGTTGAAGTCCAACCCAAATTGGGTGCTTTAAAAAGATTTACGATGTCAGCAAAGTTTTGCTTGATTCTTTTATGGCTTATTTTCTTCCCTGATGTTCGAACTATGCCAAACAGAAGTGGAAGGAGATGCCCCAGTTTCCTCAACAAAGGCAGAGAAACCTTAATTGTCTTAAGTGGAGAGTCTTGTGCCCCGGATTCTCTGGCGGACCTCTATTTTAAGCAGCTCCCCTTATTATTCTGTTTCAGAAACTTTTGCAAAGCTCTGATTTTGCCTACATGCCAAACTCTCGGAAGCCATATGACTGGGAACTGAATCTACAGCATCAGGTTTTGTATTTAAAACACTGCTGAGGACTTGGTGTTTCAGTAGAGGAAACTTGGGACTACATTACCTCATTTGACTGGGGACAGAGCTATGAGTCATTTGTTCCCATCCCACTGAGTCTATGTGGTAGGGGAGGGTTTGAACGCTGACCCAAGTGACTTCAGACAATACAGCTCTATTTTATTTTATTGGTTTATTTTTAGAGAAAGTCTTGTGCATCAAACTTGGTATGTAGCCAAGGACGACCTTGAACTTCTGATCCCCTTGCCTCCACCTCCCAAATACTGGGTTTGCAGGCAGGAACCACTATGGTCTATCGATGATTTCACTTTCAGCTACATTTCTCATTTCATGAATTTTGAATTCCCAATACCACAATAGTCTTGTCACAGAGATGATTCCCAGTTTAATGGGAAGAACTGACTTCTGGGAACCCCTGCCCCAGCCTTTTCTTTTAAACCCATCAAGAGCCCCAAAGAATCCCAGGGCAGGAAACTGAAATCTCCTCTCCTATCTACCTTCCACAACTGCTTGCTGACAACTGTGAAACTGCATCCCCAGTACTTCATTTCAGGATGAAGGACATTTGTTCTCCCACTTGGCTCAGCAGCGCAAACTCACATGTGTGGTTTTAAATCTTTCCCCCTTTCCATTGGACTACATTCTTGCTCATCTCCCCCAGACTCCAGGATTGAATCTGGAGAGACATTCTAGACATTAACCCAGTCTTCTCTGTCCACCTGATTTTGTCAGACCAAAGCCATTTTCAACCTAACTTGAACATCCTCTCTATCCATATCAGACAGGGAACAAACGTCCAGTGCTGAGATCTTATAGCAAAATGAACAACAGTATGAATGATCAAACCAGTATCTTCTCTCTAAACCTACTAGTCCCACAGAAAGGTCTGTCAATGTGAATTATCTGAAGGAACCCTGGGACAGGTAATTTAAAAGACCAACTATAAATGTCTTCAGAGAATCCAAGGGACATTAACAGCCAGTGATGATGCCCAACAAACACAAATGGTAGACTGATGGAAATGACAAAGACAATCTAGGGCTTGATGTGGAATTTAATAATGAGGTAGAAACACTGATGAGAGCTCAAGCTGAAGTGAAGATAGAACTAAAAAAAAAAACCAATAACTCAACTAGAAAATTGAAAGAACCACATTACAAGCAGCATGAATCAAGCAGAAGACAGAAGAGCAGGACTCAGGGATAAAGTAGAGGATTTGGATAAATTATCAGAGAAAGAAAGTGAAGCAGAAATGATGCCATTTTGTTATAATCTCAGAGATGAGAGAAATAATCAAAAATTTACAAAAGAGCAGATAAATACTTTAAAATCTCAGGTGTTATGGAGTTAGAAAACACCAAGACCACTGAAGTCTACTGAATTGTAATTAGCCTACTTTTTATTTAAACCTCAGCTGCCCTCAGTTCCCTTGATGGGATTTGGAACTGAAGGTCAACTTTAAGGGGAAGAGGGCTTTTAAAGGCAAGGGCTACAATTTACTCTTGCTGACAAGCTTTCCCAGGTTTAAAAGAACATCTGGGTTTCTTTGTATTCCTGGAATTCTTGGTGTTGTCTTAACAGCCTCAGATTGCTCCCAGGCCTGGCCTCAGACATGAAATTCAAGAAGAAGGAAGACCAAAGTATGGATCCTTCAGTCCTTCTTAGAAGGGTGAACAAAATACAGAGGAAATACGGAGATAAAGTGTGAAGCAGAGACTGAAGGAAATGTCATCCAGAGACTGCTTCCCCTCTCTCCCCTGGGATCCATTCCATATACAGTCACCAAATCCAGACACTTGCAGATGCCAAGAAGTGCTTGCTGATAGGAGCTTGATATAGCTGCCAAAGCCTGACAAATACAGAGGTGAATGCTCACAGTCAACCATTGGACTGAGCATGGGGTCCCTAATGGAGGAGTTAGAGAAAGGACTGAAGGAGTTTCCAACCCCATAGGAAGAACAATATCAACCAACCAGACCCCCCCCAGAGCTCCTAGGGACTAAACCTCACCAAAGAGTATACATGGAGGGACCCATGACTCTAGTTGCACATGAAGCAGAGGATGATGGCCTTGTTGGACATCAATGGGAGGAGAGGCTCTTGGTCCTGGGAAGGCTTGATGCCTCAGTGTAGGGCAATGCCAGGGCAGGGAGGCAGGATTGGGTGGGTGGGTACGGGAGCACCCTCATAGAAGCGGGGTGGGGAGTGGGATAGGGGGTTTCCAGAGGGGAGACTTGGAGAGGGAATAACATTTGAAATGTAAATAAAGAAAATATGCAATAATAGAAAGGAAAAAAGAAAGACGGAGTCTTTAGACACTGCCCAGGCATAGCAATGAAACAGACCTGGAACCTGGAGGATCCTGAGTTTGAGGCCAGCCTGGGCTACATAGCAAGAGCCTGTGAGAAAGAAAAAAAGATCTCCAGTTTCCCTGTGTCTGAGTTTGAGTTTCTATTTGCTGTGATAAAACACCATGACTTAAAAACAAGCTGCGGAGAAAAGGTTTATTTGCCTTATACCTCCACATTGTAGTTCATCATCTTCATCATCGAAGGAAGTCAGGACAGGAACTCAAACAGGGCAGGAACCCTGATTTCTCTAAAGAACAGATACAGAGCCCCACAGGCAAACATTATGTGGAGCTCCGTGAATCCTATAGAAGAGGGTGAGGAAGGCTGGGAGGAACTAGAGGGGTCAGGGACACCATGAGAAAACAGCCCACTGAATCAACTGACCAGGACTCATGGGGTCTCACAGAGATCAGAAAGTCTGTAGGGGTCTGACTTAGATCCTCTGCATATGTTATACCTGACCTAGGTCCTCTGTGTATGTTATACCTGTGTAGTGTTCAGCTTGGTGTTCTTGTGGGAATCCTAACAGTGGGAGTGGGGACTGTCTCTGACTCATTTGCCTGCTTTGGGACCCCCTTCCTCCTGCTGGGTTGCCTACCCAGACTTGGCATAACGGTATGTGCCTGGTCTTATTGTAGTTTGTTATGCCATGCTTGATTGATGTCCCTAGGAGGCCTGCTGTGTTCTGAGGGGAGAAGGGGGTGGGGATGGATCTGGGGGAGAAGGGGAGACTGAGGAAGGGGAGAGAGGGAAAATTACAGCCGAGATGGGAGAATTTAAAAAATAAAGGAACATAATTGAGGACCCATATTCTAAGAGACAGCTTTAATTCCAGGAAAACCCAATATGGTCCTTGATACAGTTCTACAATAAAGGGATCTGGTGCAAGGAAGAAAAACTAGACAGATAGCACATCCCGGTGTGTGTGAGACCCAGGCTCAGCAGTCTAGGGGAAGCCAAAGGTTGCATCTCCCGTTGCAATATGGCTACCCTGCTAACCCTCTGATGGACTTCACATGGTCTAGACTTTCCATCTTCCCTCTGGAGTGATTGCTGCATCTGTGATGCCCCAGGCTCTGTAACTGTGGCATTTCATTACAGGGGTTCCTCGTGTTCACCCAAGAGCAGGGAGTAGGACAGGAGAACAGGGAGGAAAGAAACAGAGAAAGATAGAAGGGAGTCATCGATTGATTGAGCGTGAAGGGCCACCAGCTAGGTCTATTTCCTTCCAGAGAGCTTCCAGGCTGCAAAGAGAGACTGCACAGTTCACTTGCCAACTGACTTGCCCACCCCAGAATTAACTGGCAGCTTTTTTCATCAACAGGCAGGTCCTCTTTTGCAATGACATGAAGCTATTAACTTGTGCCCCCAAACCACTTTGCCCACTCCCAAGGATACACTCTGGGAGTCCCAGGGAAAGAAATTACTTTTTCATATTACCACACAAACCAGGAAAAAAAACCCAGTGTATAGTTTCCTGATAATTCTAGCCAGGAGAGATAATGAGCAATAATAGTTTTATGAAGCTATAGCTTTTGGGGCATCATTATTCATCTGGAACAGCCTATGAAATGTAAATGCCCAAACACAAGGTACTGCAGAGAGGGCTAAACAAACAGGTAAACAGCCAGCCTAGTTTGAGGGGAGCTTTTGAAGGAAGTCATAAAATACACCCAAATGCTTGAGAAGAAAAAAAGACCGGAAGGGAAGCTGTCCTGCAGTGCTCGGCTCTGCTCTCTGGGACTTCCACCGGGAAAAAGTCAGTGGTAATAATTAAGAAACCCGCCCCTTTTTTTTTTTTTTTTTTTTAAATAAATATTTCATGATATGTCATCTGCTTCCGAGTGGAGCCATAACACGCCACAGCCACTGCATACTTAGCAGCTGTGGAATGACACAAACTGGGCTAATTATGCTAAGATCATACAAATTTAGCCACGAAGGCAGTGGAGTCTGACAGGTAGTGTCAAGGGCTATGAATTTGGGTTATCCTCAGAACTCCCGGAGTTAGCAGTGTCAGCTCCTTCTGCTCCAGCTTCATGAGCTGGGACACCTCGACGAGGGGAGTTCTGAGAAACTTTTTTTTTTTTTTTTTGGCAAAAACAGCACTTCATGGGTTTTCAGAAATAAATGGCTCAGAGGCAGAGTGTCTGAGACCCTTTTGCTATCTCACAGATATTAACCTCAGACTGTCAATAAGCTTGCCTGCTTTGACCTCTTGAAGTGGGCAATTTCTCAATGTCTTTGAGGCTACAGTTCCTTTATTCATTGATTTCCCCCAATCTTTTCTAGAGCACCTACTAAGTGTCTGGCACTGTCCTGGACCTAGTGACAACAGAATGTGAATAAATGGCCTCTTGGAGGTCTCCTGCAGGGAATGATGGATACGTTGGACCTGTGATAGCTTAGCCAATGATATGATGCATGCTGAGGAGAGAGAAAAGTCAAGAAGGGGAGCAGAGGTGTGTGTGTGTGTGTGTGTGTGTGTGTGTGTGCGCACGCGCGAGTATGTGTGTGTTGTTGGTATTTTATCTTATTCTATTTTATATGTATACAGTGTATGCACATGTGTGTGTGTTTGTATGTGCATGTATATATGTGTTTATGGCTGTGTCTGTGCACCAGAGGCCAACAGTAGGTGCCTTCCTCAGCCACTGTCCACCTTAGGTTTTGAGATGGCAGTCTCTCACTGGTCCAGAGTTTATTGATGTTCTAGATTGGTTGGCTAGCAAGTATCAAGGTCCTCCTGTCTCCATCCCCAGCACTGAGGTTGTGAGCACACCCTTAAACTTGGCTTTTTTTGTGGATGCTGAGGCTCAAACTCAGTCCTCAAGCATTTGAGTGACTGACCCCTCTTGTCAGCCCCAAGTATTGGTATGGGTCTTGGTATTGGAAAGGTGGTCAGTCAAGAGCCCATTAGAAACAGGGGGTCATATGAGCCAGTTTATGTTTAAACACCATGATGTTGACATGGATATCTAATATGAGTCAGCTGAAATATGTTTGATACCTGACATGAGAGTAGGGCTATGAGGTCATACAAATCAACTGACTCGGGCCTCTGGGTAATCCCAAAGTAAGCAGAGGGCCAATATATTAATAGTGGTTTTTAACAAAGTGCAATTGTTGTGTGATTGTATACAAAAATGGCCTGAAGGTCAAAGGTGGGAGCTTTTACCTGAACCTTTGTGTGATTTTGAATTCTACTTCCTCCCTTGGAGTGTCTAGGCATTAAGGATTGGGTAGAGATCCCTCAGGCAGTGAATGCTGGGTTGGAGAGAAGGCCTTCTCCAAGGATTTTAGTGTTACAGCTCTCTTAGCCAATATTCAGGGAAACAGCTTGTG
>JADRCD010191177.1:0-11884 GCA_019843815.1 Montemys delectorum | reverse complement strand
TGATTTTAAATTAGAGTATTTGTTTTCTGGTGTGGTGGGGAAGCCAGAGCTTGCTGTGGTCGAAGATCTGGGTTCTGATGATGCCAAGTAGCCTTTTCTGTGCATTTTCTTCTCAAAGAATTGCATTCATTCAGCTTTTGCTTTGTTTTGCTCTTTCTTTTATAACTAAGAATTCTGACTTCTCCAGATTTTACTGCCCTGGTCCTCATTATTCTAATGATTTTTTTGTTTGTTTGGGTTTTTTTGGTTTTTTTTTGTTTTGTTTTGTTTTTTTGTTTTTTGTTTTTTTTTTTTTTAGTTTTTTAGTTGATAATGTTTTACTATGAGTTAAAACTTTTTTTCCTCAAAGGAAAAAATCATTTCCATAAAAATTCAGGTATCTGAAAGACTCAAAAGGCTATTTTACACTTTGTTCAAATTCTGATTCCAGGCATTAAGAATGTCGTAGAGTTGTTGCCACTGCTGTTTTCCAAATGTCCAACGTGTTCTGTGACTGACAACTACTTTTATTTGGGTCTGATCAATTTTGCAGTAGACCATTTTAGTTCTTACAGCATCAATTAGAAACTCTTCAACATCATCAGCTCCAATCTGTAGCTCCTGCTGCATTGTGTCAAAAGAAATCTCTTTGTTTTTCACTTCCATTCCCATAAAGGTGAGGAGTCTCATTTTAGCTATATTTTCCTCATGTAACAAGCCAAGTGAATCTATGAAGTCTTTGTTATTCTGATAGAACTTGACATATGATGCCAATTTAGCACTCACAAAAATGGTTAATAAATCATGGATAAGCTCGCCTTCCAAAAATTTGACTGGCTTTAGAGTAAGGAGATGGTCAAAAAGAAAGGCATTGGGATCCTTCAGTGCCTGCACAATACATCTGTGGGCATCAACTCAAGCCTGGGAAGCATTGTCTTCTGTGTAGCTCCAGAGCAGTTCCACCATGACCTTGGATGTAGCATCACTTTTCTTACAATCCACAAGTGCCTCGTAGAGCAGTCTTAAGAGGGTGTGTTTCTTTTCAGTAGTGAGCTTCCAGTCAGAGATCCACTTTCTCACTTAATCCAGTTCTGTTGGGATGTACTGGATGGCCCCACATGAGGCCTCTACTTTGATGAGGCTGCAGTATATTGTGTACCTTATAGGAGTATTCTTGTCCATCCCATGGAAAAGGTTGCTGAGCAATTGCAGTCTCAGAGACGGGTGTTCACCTTCCCGAAACTTGACCAGCTTTTCACAAAGACTTTCAATCAATGCTTCTTGCTTGTCTGGTTCCAGGATCAACAGGAGGGACACCACACTGTTCATCACACTTTCAACATCTTTATCATCTTCCTTCAGACACACATCACAGGCTTCAATAATCTGAACTAAATCTATATGAAGTCCACCTTCCGAGTTCTCTTCTGAGATCTCAGCTCCTTTTGATTTCAGATATGCTTGAAGTTCAGTGGCCTGGTCTTCCTCATTGATATCGATGAAGGTCGGAACCCTCATAGTGAAGGCTGGGCTGTGGAAGATTCTCCACTCCAGAACCACGCTGACCAGAAAAGGGAGCCTCTAATGATGTTTTATTTCCATTTTGCTATGAAAGTAAAGACTTACAGTTCTGAGTATGTACATTTTCAGAAAGTGAGACAAGATTAACTCAATTAGGATCATTGAAACACTGTGGAGGCCAGCTTAATCTCAGTTTTAGCTAATAATGAATCATTTCTTAGGGCATCTTTATGCCTGAATAAAGAAAGCATGCAAAACTCTTCACAGACTTTTGCAGAGACCAATATGGAACACATCTGAGTTAGTAGATGCCAGCGACTGAATACCCAGGAGGCAAGCTAGCTCCTTTTGAAGCCGTAGGCCTCAGGTTAGTGATCAGGTCTTCAAGCCTGACACACAGACTTTATTGGAGTAGAGGAGTGGATGTAACATGAAAATACATTGAAATTGAGTTTTCTAGCCATCAGTATGATGTCTTGTTATATATTACTTCCTGCTTGACTAAGTTGTTATGTGAACATGTCTGGGCAGTCCCATAATTTCCTGTATATTTCAAAGACTAGGACTTTGATGGATCACTAGCCATTGTCATATTAGCATTTTAACTATTGTTATCTTATATTGAAACTTAATTTCATGCATTACAATCTTTGCTAGAATTGCATGTTTTATATATTTCAAAGCAGGGCAGCTCCTGTTGTAGGCACTTATTCTTTTTTCATTCTCTGGGTCTCCTCTTTTCATTGTGTAAAGGCAGATCTTTGGAGATTTGAAGCCAGATGTGGTTGTGCTACATTGGCTGCTCTTCCTAGCAACATCGTTTAATCGAAGTGTTTCTCTTCAGTTCTGTTTCTTGCCCAACAGAATATTTAAGATATATTCTGGATAGCATCCCTGAGTATGTTCCTTATATGTGATTGTTGGATCAACAATCAACACTCTATTGTTTTGTCTTTACTCCTAGAGATTTTCCTTTACTACTTTTTCAAGACTCACATCTACTTTCATTATATAGGACTAGCACTTTACTTAGTTCACAAGTGTGTGTGTGTGTGTGCCCAAAACTATATTACTAAATACTTCCATATTTTACCCAGTATTTCCTATTTCTTGCTATGTTGTCTTCACTCTCTGATGGCATAACTGTTTTTGTTATTTTTATTCCCTTTACCTACCAATCAAGCCCTACTCCCTCATCTCCCCCAAATCCCTTCATACAATTCTATCTCCTTTTCTCCCTCATTTTCTCTGAAGAGAAGGGGCCCAACACTTTGGATACCACTCCACACTGGACCATCACCTCTCAGTAGGACTGCATGTATTCGATGACACTAAGGCCCAACCATGACGTCCAGGGAAGCAGGGAGAGGATTAATAGCAGGTAACATAGACTAAGACTGTCCAACTCTGCTTGTTGGGTTTGCACAGGAAAAACAAGTTGAACATGTGCTACATATATGTAGAGGGCCAAGGTAGCTGGTTGGTGGCCCAGTTTCTGCAAGCACTCATGGCCTCAGGTTATTTGCCACTGTAAGGACTACTTGGCCCGTCAGTCATGCTTAGTGCTAGATACCACTCTTCCACAAGACTCTCACCTTTGCCTGTTGATTGTCTGTGAGATTGCATCTGGCTCCACCTCTGCTGGATGAAGCATCTGAAGAGATGATTATATTATGTTTCTCTCTCCCAGATACAATAGTACTGTTAATAATGTCAGAGGTTGGTTCTTTCACATGGGATGGGTCTCAAGTTGTGCCAGCCTTTGGTTAGCTTTTGCCTCAGTCTCTGCTCTGTCTTTACCCTTCACAACTTGTAGGCAAGAAAATAATTGTTTGAATGTATTTTTGGTGTATGGATGTCCACATCCATTCTCTGAAAGTCCTACATGAAAGTAAGATGTCTCTATATCTCCCAGTGTTAAGCCTTTCTTCTAGACTCATGCACAAAGATTTCCAATACCTCCCCTTGACCTTGAGCTAGATCAAGAAATTATTCAGACTGGTTTCTATTTGCATATGCAGCCTTCTCCTGCCACCCTCTCCCTGGTCACCATTCCCCTTCCTCTCCTCACCAACTCTCATATTCAGTTCCTTTTCCATCTATATCTGATGATTATTGATCTTTCTCATCTCTGATAGATTTCCACATGCTCCAATTGACCCTCCTGATTACCTAGTTTCTTTGGGCATATGGGTGTTAACTTTTTATCCTGTCTTTTACAACTAAAGTTTACTTACAAATACATACCAAATGTATTTCTGGTTCTGGGTTACTTCATTCAGGATGATATTCTTTTGTTCTATCCATTTGGCTGAAAAATGCATTATGTCTTTGTTTTTAATAGCTGAATAGGGTTTCATTTAGAAGTATTACCACATTTTCTTTCTTAACTCTTTATGGAACCTCTAGTTTGTTTCAAGTTACTGGCTTTTAAAATAACACTGTTATGAATACTGGTGAGCAAGTGTCCTTGTGGCATAATGTGTCATCATATGGGCTTATGCATAAAAATATTATAACTAAGCCTTGAAGTAAAACTATTTCCAGTTTTCTGAGAAATCACTAAATTGATTTCCAAAATGACTGTACTATTTTACTCTCACACCAGCAATGGAGGAGTGTTGACTCTCCTCCTTACCCTCACCAGCATGCGTGGTCACTTGAGATTTATATCTTAGCTTTTCTGAAAGTTTTAAGATGGAATCTCAGGGTCATTTCATAAGTATTTCTCTGATTACAAAGGACATGTAACACTTCTGTAAGTGCTTCCTTAGCTATTAGTAATTAGTCTGTTGAGAATTCTGTTTAGGTCTGTTCCCCAATTTATTATTGGGTCATATGGTTTGTAGGTATCTAACAAGTGCTTTATTCATTTTGGAAATTAATTTTCTGTAAGATGTATATTTAGTGAAGTTTTTACCAGTATGTTCACTTTTGCTTTGTCCTATTAACAATGCCCTTTGCCTACAATTAACTTTTATTTTTCATGAGGTTTCACTTTACAATTGTTGATATTATAGCCTGAACCATTGGTGCTTTCAGTTCAGGATATTTTCTCCTGTATCAGTTCATTAAATGCTATTCCCGACTTTCTTTACTATAAGATTACTGTCTTTATGTTTAAGTGTAGCAGTCCAGCTGCCACAATTACAAATGGGTTTTCTGGAAAGAAATAAGGGATCTGGCAAGCCATTTTATGTTACCTTTACCATGTGGAAGGATTTTTAAAAAATTGGCCGACACAGATATGTGATTACTTAGCCATCGTTCATTCAATGCTCCTTGTTACAATCAAACAGGTAGGATAAGTAAGGCAAAACCCCTCCCACAAGTTTGTCAGCAACCCGGCCTAATCAGCAATTTCTTCTTGAGTCTCTGAAGGTGGGACTTCCGGTGTAACTGGAACCTGGACAGAGATGTGGTAATTATCAGGAGGTGAGCAGAGAGATGTGGTTATCTGAGGCAGGTGGAATCTGAAGAATCCGCCCTCTCACAGGAGGTTACATTTAAGTCTTTGATCCACTTGCCCTTGCATTTTGTGCAGGGTAAGAAACATGAATATATTTGCATTCTTCTACATGCAGATATCTAGTTAGAGTAGCACCATTTGTTGAATATGTTTTTCTCTATTGTTGGTTTTGCCTACTTTTTCAAAAATCAAGTGTACATAAGTGTGTGGATTTAGTTTTTGGTCTTTGATCCAACTACATTATTCAATCTGCCTGTTTCTTTACCAATACCAGGCAGGTTGTTTCTTTACCAATACCAGGCAGGTTGTTACTATTTCTCTATAGTACAGCTTGAGGTGAGAGATGGGGATATACCCAGAAGTTTTTTTATTATACATGATTATCTTAACTTTTCTGGCTTTGTTTGTTTGTTTTGTTTTGTTTTGTTTCTTTGTTTTTCCACAAAAAGATAAATTTTTCCTTTCAAATTCTGTAGAGAATTGTGTTGGAATTTTTATGGGAATTATGTTGATTGCTTTAGGAATTGGTAGATTGATTTTCTAAGGTGACCATTTTCAATATGTTAATCATTCTGATCCATGAGATGGAAGATATTTCCATCTTCTGATATTTTTCTCCTTTTCTTCCTTTAGAGACTTGAAGTCCATGTTGTACTGATCTTTCACTTGCTTGGTTAGAGTTACAATACAATACAAAACAATACAATACAATACAAAATAAAGTTATATGTTATTTGTAGCTATTATAAAGGGTCTTATCACCCTAATTTCATTCTCATTTCACTTATCATTTGTATGTAGGAGAGATACTGATACCTTTGAATTAATTTTGAATCTAGCAACTTTGCTAAAGGCATTTATCTACTCTAGGAGTTCTCTGGTAGAAATTTTTGGGTCATTTATGTGTACTAGCAAATCATCTGCAAATAGCAATACCGTGATTCTTTCCTTTCCAATTGTATCTCATTGATGTCTTTTAGCTGTTTTATTGCTCTAGTTAGAACTTAAGGTACTATGTTGAATAGATATGGGGAAGGTGGGAAGCCTTGTCTTATCACTGATTTCTGTGATATTGTTTTAAGTTTTTTTCCTTTTAATTTAATGTTGACTATCTGCTCACTGTATATTGCTTTCATTATGTTTAGTTATAGATCTTGAATTCCTGATCTCTGCGATAATTTTATCATAAATAGGTGGTAGATTTCCCAAAGGATTTTTCAGTATCTTGTGAAATGACCATGTAACATGATTTTTTTCTTTCAATTTGTGCATATGGTGGATTAAATTGATGGATTTTTGTGTATTAAATCATTCTTGTGATATTTGGAAGAAGTCCACTTGATCATGGTGGATATTGTTTTTAATGTCTTTTGGAGTATTTTGGTTTGTGAATGGGTTGGGTTTTTTTTAGTATTTTACATAAATATTCATGAGAAACTGATGTTCTCTTTCTTTGTTGAATTCTTATGTGGATAAGGTATCAGGGTAACTATAGCCTCAAAGCATGAGTTGGACAATGTTATTTCTGTTTCTATTTTGTGGATAGTTTGAAATGAATTGGTATTAGCTTTTCTTTGAAAATAGGGTAAAATTCTATGTTAAAACCATTTGACCCTTGGCATTTTTTGGTAGGGAGATTTTTAATGACAGCTTTATTACCTTACAGCTTCATTTAATTACCTTAGGTATTATAAGACTGTGTAAATAGTATACTGATTTTGCTTTAAATCTGATCTATATTATTTATGACAGAGAATAATATATAATTATAAATTTATATAATAAAATTAAAATTAGTGAAATTATTGCAGTGTGGCTTGCTTCAACTGTTTTTCTTTTTTACACCAACAAATATTTGTTGAATATAATAACTACCTATTCTTGACATTATTAAAGAATCTTGATACCTGATACATATGATTAATATTTAGAAGGTTTTTTTGTCATAATATGCAAGGTCTGTGAGAAATATAACAGCATAAACATGGTATTTAATTGAACAGTTGAAGCATATAGGAAAAAACTCAGAGACATAAAATATTTCATACTAAAAACTGGAAATTATACTTGATTTGGTCTGTATCAAAATACCATTTTAATTCTAGACTATTCTTTGATTTTCAGGTTATTTGCCAACACTTTATATCATAATTTCAAGTACTTTTCTTATCCTGTCAATTTGTTTGATTTTAGGATGTCATTTTAGCATAGCATTTAATTAACAATAAGGTTCCAAGCCAGTTACTGTTGTAGATGACTTTAAGCCTAGCTTTGGGAAGAAAGTTTAGGTAGATCCCTGTGAGTTAAATGCTTGACTGGACTATATAATAAGTTCAAGAAAAAGCTAATTCTACACGGAAAACATCTGTCTTAAAATATGAAACCCCAAACCGAAACAAACAAGCAAGCAAACACAATGATAACAAAGATCCAGCACCAGATCTCAAAGTACTTAACATTTCATTTCTATTTTATGAGTTTCTTGTTATGTCACCTTTTCCAGAATCAGTTCCTATATCCCACCTTAGTCTCTGTGTGCCTACAGTTGTTTCTTAGATTTATTTATTTCTCCAAAGTTCTCTGTTTCATGCAATAACTTCGTACTTCAACACTTTTGTAGAAAATTCCACAATTTGGGAGTGGCATGTTTTTAGCTCATAATGAGACCCAAACTATCTCTGATTTCCAAGTACCTAAAAACATAGGTCAAGATAAGGGATGGGCTTAAGACGGGATAAAGCAGATAAGAAGTAGGAAACAAACAACCAAACAACCACAACAACAACAACCAGTGAGATGGGTTCTTATTAGGGCCAAGGGAAGGAAAGTAAAAAGACAGAAGGACAAAGTAGAAATACACAAAAGTTTACTGAAACAGTATCAAGGAATCATTTTATATTTAAGTACTCATTCACAGGTCATATAAGTACATGTATATGCATATATATCTGTTAGTAAATACACACAAGTGTGCTGTGTATGTATGTGTCTGTCTGTCTGTCTTAAATTAAGTTATGGCAGTTGGTGGAACAATGTTTCCAAATAGACTAGCAGACACCCAAGTAAAAAGAATTAAAAACCTTTTGAATGGAGTTATTGTAAGTGACTCCTATATTATATTTATAATATAAACTGTGCCTCTGATGTTTTTTTGTCTTTCAGAGGTTGAATATGAGTTAGTATTGTTAAAGACAGCTCAAACTTACGTACATGATTCATATAATTTGATTTGGAATTTGAAAGACTCCTGCCTTCATCCTTTCTTCCATGAAGCTAGAAAATATTGCTTTAAGAAGTGTTAAATATCCATATTCTTACCAGATATAACAGCATCTATGAAGCACAGACAATTATCCTGAGAACAAAATGTCCATAAATATCCAATAATTTACACAGACGCTATGTTATGTCTGCAAACTAGCATGGCTGCCTTCTGAGAAGCTCTATCAGCAACTGACTGAGATAGATGCAGATACAGTCAAGTACTGGAGTGAGGAGAGGGACCCCTATGGAAGAGATAGAGAAAGGACTGAAAAGAATGGAGGGATATGACAACCTGATAGGACAATCGTGTCAACTAATGTGGAACCATGGAAGCTCTCAGAGCCTGAACCACTCAGGAAAGAGCATATGTGGGTTGGTCCTAGGCCCCCAGCACATATGTAGCCCAGAACTACCTTGTCTGACTTCAGTGGGAAAGGATTCACTCCCTGGAGGTAGATACCTTAAAGGGGGCACCTTTTCATATGTTCAAGGGTAGGGGGACAGGGGAAAGAATTTTGTGATGAGATACCTGGAGCGGACAACATTTTGGATATAAATAAAATAATTAGTAATAAAAATGCAAAATAAATTAGAAAATAGAATCCTATAGTTATTTTTATGTTTTACTCACATAACAACTGGGATAATAGCATTTATCTACTGTAACCTCTTATGACAGTGTGAAGTTCATAGGAATGGGTTTTCATGAGTAAGTACTTGGAAGTACAGTAAAAAACTATTTGAGTTCTTTTAGGATACAGTTATTTCAATTTACATAAAGTTCTATCTTCTAGAAGGAAATTAATCCATTTGACTTGTTATGAAGAACAGTACAGCTGTATAAATGCACAAAGTTTCATTGTTATGAATGTGATTTCCCTTTGTATGGTTGAAAACACTTCAAGGTCCCTGAACCCAACTGTAGTTGACTCAGAGAGATTAAAATAAAGGAATATATGAAATACACCTATATAGTCATCTACAATGTGGCATGTTCTATGACTCTTAAAGATACTGTAAAGTTTGAGGAAAAGGAAGGCTTTTGGATTTAAACTTAATTGAAGAATATGAGTCAAATATACTGTAACTCTGTTTACACTTTCAAATTTTTATTTTGTTTTGTTGTTTTTTGTAGAAGTCACAAAATATTCATAATTTTGATATGATTTAAAAAATTAGAAATTTTATTTTTATTTTCTATTAGTCCATAATATTTTTATTCAGCATTATCTTTTATTTCCATTAGTTTTTCTCCTTCAATTAAAGCATTAAGCATATATTCTAGTCTTTTGATTAAAACCATATAAGATGATGAATGCTTTTATTTGGAAGAATGACTTCACTACAAAACATTCTGGAGATTTGGCAATCATACTTCTGTATGTTTCTGTTTTGAATTTTCTGGGAAGAATTTATGTCTGGAGCATAATTGAGGAAGAAAGACCCAATTTATATGTATATTGAGCCAGGTAAATAGGTGAATCCATCTTTGTCCATCTATAATATCATAATCTACTGATAAGAAACAAATTTCGAAGTTAAATTGATTCCATGGACCTTAATTACAAGTAGTCTCAGTTTGAACAAGATTTGGCATTTGTTTTGGTGTTTCTATTGCTGTGGTGAAATTGGTGAAATTCCATGGCCTAAAAAATCAAGTCAGTCAGGAAAGTGTTTATTTGCTTATACTTTCATTCAATAACATCATCAGAGGAAGGCCAGACAGGAAATCAAACAGAGGATCAACCTGACTGCTGGAGCTCATGCAATGCCATGGAGTCTTGCTGGTTAGGTACATCTTCCATTGTTTCTTCCTCATCCTGATTTATTAAGTAAGCTAAGATGGCCAGCCCATAGATGGAACTCATAGCAATGGACTGAGCTCTCTCACATCAGTGACTTAAAAGAAAATGGTTTACAGATGGATATTCTGGAAGCATTTGCTCAAGTGAGGTTTCTTCATTGCAGATAGCCATAGTATGTGTGGCATAAGACTAGGCAACAAAACTGACTCCTTGTCCACTTGACAGAAAATACATTGCTATTTCACCATACCTTTCCTTTTATTCATTCATCAAATCTCACAATAAAATTTAAATAATTTTTTAAAGTCCCATAGTATTTTTTACCAGTTCAAACAAATTAAAATTTTAGTATCTTTATTCCTGGTGGGAGTACAAACAGGTACAGCAATTTTGGAACCATATGGTGATATCACAGAAAATTGGGGATTTGTTAACCTCAAGACCAATTTATAGTGGGTTTGGCCTAATGTTACTTGTATTCTAAGGTTAATTTTTGTCTCCAAAACTGCTTTCATGAATGTCTCCACTTGAGACACTGAGGGACCCTGTTACCAATTGGTTCTCATTGGTAAATAAAGAAGAAGGCAGTGAATGGCTTGACAGGTGAGACAGAGGTGGGATTTGAGGATTCTGAGCTTGGAACCAGGAGGAGGAAAGGAATGAGAGCTGTCATAACAGGAGTGTATGCAGGATAAGAGAGACGCCATACCTGAGAAGAGTGCATGACAGAGAGGCATGGCCACCATGTGATGGAAGAAAGGAGAGCACAGCCCAGAAGGCTACCCACTTGGACAAGTACCTTGGTCCAGAGCCACCAAGACAGAGTATAGAATATAGTAAATGATAACTTGGGATTATCAGCAGGTAACAGATTAACTACACAGAATATCCTAGTTACTGTGCTATTTAAAGTATATCAAACTATAAAGGTTGTGTGTGTTTGTCATTCCAGAATGTAAACCATTGGGAAAGGTACCAGAAATCTACCACTGGGCTTTATTTAATAATTAATTCAACACCCACCTTCTGGGCTTATACCAAAAGGAAACCTCATCGTTCCCATATGATTTGGACAGAATCTGAAAATAAATTTACCCTAAAAGCAAATAATCCTAATTTTAAATTTACAGTTTAATCCTTCTACCCTAAGAGGTATGCAAATTCCATTCTTCTCCTAACTCAGAGCAGCCTGTGAATTCCCACAGCACTGTCTGTAGACTCTTTGTTTGAGCTTTCCCTTGTTTGAGTCACATGATTTGTTTATAATATTACCCAGTTATTTAACAAAATTAAATAAATAAAAATCTCTCAGGCTAATGATCTTAAATTGCTACTTCATTCGTGCCTAGCCACAAAATTGGTTTGCCACTTGTTGAGGTAAATATTAAAAATGAACCCACCAACTCTCAGAGGGGCTCCTGCTCTCCTGCCACCACCACCAACTCTCTAGAGCTAGGCCCTGCACCAGGTTATCTCACTCACTTGGTCTCTAGGTCTATCAACTAACAAGCCCTACAAAGCCACATGATTCCCATTGGGCTATCTCTCAGCCAGGGCCCCTGAGTTCCTCTTGCTTTCATGCAATGCCTCACCACCCCTGGTTAGCTATCTCAACAATTGACAATGATAAACCTTTAACTCAGTTATTCCTACCTTTTTATAATACCACGTCAGTGTACATTCTGGTTGTCTCTGAGAACCTCTCTCTCTGTCTCCTCAATTCCTCTCTCTGACTCCCTTCTCCTGTCCAATCACAAGCCTCCCATTACCCTAATGTGATTAGACTGGGAAAACCCTGCAACTTGTGTCCTTATTACATGTTGGAACATCCTGTGTATATATATAT
>JADRCD010191176.1:0-13152 GCA_019843815.1 Montemys delectorum | reverse complement strand
CAGGCACACAAAAGAATTTCAGGATGAGTCAGAGTGAAGCAAAGTCAGTGAGTTTATTTATTTATTTATTTTAAAGATTTATTTATTTATCTTATGTGAGTACACTGTAGCCAGAAGAGGGCATCAGATCTCATTATGGATGGTTGTGAGCCACCATGTGGTTGCTGAGATTTGAACTCAGGACCTTTGGAAGATCAGTCAGTGCTCTTATAACCCAGTCAGTGAGTTTATTAAGTGGAGATAAGTAATAACAGTGTATGCTTAGTGAGTGTGGACATTTTAGGGAGCAATGCCTAAGAAAATGACATTAGTATGTATCCTAGCCACAGAGCAGACTCCTGAGACAGGAAAGGGCAGTACACACCTAATACATAGGTAAGCTTGCAAGAAAGTCACGCTTAGGTATCTATAATTCTGTGGCTTTTGAAGTTACATTGCTCAAAGGGCATAGGATAATTTAAACAAGATTTGAAGATTAAGCAATGTTCGAAAAACAAATACAACACTACAAGCTGGTTTATTTTTTTCAAGCATTTTCTTTTTGTAAAATAAATTGTAAGGTAGTTTTGAGGTTTGGTTTATTATTTTTTTTTGGTTGCTATTTTATTTATTGTTTTTAATACCCTTGTCTGAGGTTCTTAGGAAAGAGAATATTATCTCTGTAGGCAATCTTCAAAGTAAATTTGCTGGTTGTACCTTAGTTCTTAAATCTCAGTGGACAAAGTACTTCAACCAAACTCCAAGATTAGAAACTCCTTTCTCTTGAATCTCCTTAAATTTCCTTCTCTTCCTGTCCTGTCTTCTGGGCTGGGCAGAGGATGCTGCTACTTGCTAAGCAAACTGTTTGGTTTGGACTGTCTGCTTCATTAACTATGCAGACAACCAGAAAGCTAGAAAAAAAAAATTCCATGAAATGCTCAAACCAAAGAAGGCCCAGTACACAGCTCCATTGTCATTTGCTCTCAGTAAGATGGTGTTGCTTCAGTGTGACATGCCCCATGTCTTTGCACTCTTGGTCCCCATCTGATGGCACTGTTTTGAGACATTATGAAATCTCCAGGCCATAGAGACTCACTGGAGAAAGCAGGTAAATGAGGGCTGGTCTTGAGCTTTAATGCTAGGCTCTACTTCCTGTCCTGCTGCTAGGAAGAGATGAGTTCCATCTGCATGTCCCCATGACCACAGAGCAGCCTGCTGTCATGTCTACACCTACTCTTCTCAAAGTGTGAGTCAAAATAAACCCTTCATAGCAAGGGGAAATCCGTACAGTGACTCTGCCAAGGGGCCTTTGTTCATGGTACATTTTACCCACTACTATTAATAAGGGAAGATCGTTCAAGAGGGCAGCATCAACAATTAGCAATGGGATTCGAACTTGTAGAGACTGTAGTGGTTTCAATGAAGATGGCCCTCACGGGTTGATAGGAGCAGCACTCTTAGGAGTGTGGCCTTCTTGGAAGAAGTGTGTTACTAGGGGCAAGCTTTGAGGTTTCAAAAGCTCAAGGGAGGTCCAATGTCATTCTTCCTGCTGCCTGTGGATCCAGATGGTCAACTCTCTCAGCCCTTTCCCTAGCATTGTCTGCCTGCATGGCACCAGGCTTCCTGCCATGACGACAATGGACTAAACCTTTGAACCATACGCCAGCCCCAATTTAATGTTTTGTTTTGTTTTTGTTTTTGTTTTCCCAGACAGGGTTTCTCTGTGTAGCCCTGGCTGTCCTGGAACTCACTCTGTAGCCCTGGCTGTCCTGGAACTCAGAAATCCGCCTGCCTCTGCCTCCCAAGTGCTGGGATTAAAGGCGTGCGCCCTAATGTTCTCCTTTATAAGAGTTGCCGTGGTCATAGTGTCTCTTCACCACAGCAATACAACCTGAAGACAAAGACCTCTCTTAGGTGTAGAGACGTGGTTCTCAACCTTTCTAACGCTGTGACCCTCTAATGCAACCCCCAACCATAAAATCATTTCATTGATAGTTCAGAACTCTAATTTTGGTAGTTATGAATTTTAAGTATCCGATATGCAGGATATCTATGACCCCTGTGAAAGGGTCATGCAACCCCCAAGTTATAATCTTCAAGTTGAGAACTGCTGGTTTAGAGAAATTCATCTTTCTATGAGTATGTTTGTGTTTATGGGTACATGTGTATATGTGCATGCTAAGTATGAAAACCAGAGAATAAACTCTAGTGTCATTCCTCAGGTACTGTCTACTTTTTTTTTTGAGTGCCCCACTGGCTTATACCTTGCTAAGCAGGCAAGGCTGTCTGCTGGATCTCTGCCTCCCCAGGACTATTAAGTGCCCCGCTATTATGCCTGGTATTTTCTTCTTTTTTTCTTTTTAAAGATTTATTTTATTTATTTTATGTGTATGAGTACACTGTAGCTGTACAGATGGCCATGAGCCATCATGTGTGTGGCTGCTGGGAACTGAACTCAGGACCTCTGCCGGCCCGCTTGCTCCGGCGTAATTCACTGTAGCTGTCTTCAGACGCACCAGAAGAAGGCGTCAGATCTCATTATGGGCAGTTGTGAGCTACCATGTGGTTGCTGGGATTTGAACTCAGGACCTTTGGAAGAACAGACAGTGCTCTTACCCGCTGAGCCATCTCTCCAGCCCCATGCCTGGTATTTTCACATAGCTCCTGGGGATCAAACTCAGGTCCTCCTGTTTGCTAGGCAAGCACTATCTTTCCAGTCCCACCATTTAGAAAACTATACATGTACTCTGTTAAAAAGTTTACGAGATAACAAATTTTGACATTGTGGTGCATGGAGTGATTTTTTATTACATCTTTAAGATTTCTTAAGATGTATTTTGTATGTATGCACATGCATGTGCGTTGGTGCATAAGGTTGGAGGGTAATCAAAGGGAAGTGTTCTCTCCTTCCACCATGCAGATCCTGGGGATTAGGCTCACGTTATCAGGCTGGGCAGCAAGCACTGTTACCCAGTCATTTCATAATCACAGCCTACATTTTGCTCTAGAAGGTCCTCGATGTACAGTTTCCTCCTCGACCCCAAAATACCCACTTCCAGAAACACACATAATGTTTCCAAAATTTTGTTTGTTTGCAGAGGTCAATCTTGGAATGACACACCATTGTTTCATGAATACAGATAAAAAGCTCTCTTGAGGTTCTTCAAAGAATGGTGATGGAACAAGAAATTACATGTAGAATTTCTTTTAATAGATCTAAGGCTGCCCCAGGCCTCCTGACTGCTAGGCACGAGCTACATTTCTACAGCCCTCGAACCAACTCTTCCCCCTCTTCCCCCTCAGACAGGGTTTCTCTGTATAGCCCTGATTTTCCTGGAACTCACTCTGTAGACCAGGCTGGCCTTGAACTCAGAAATCCACCTGCCTCTGCCTCCCAAGTGCTGGGATTAAAGTTGTGTGCCACCACTGCCCGGCTTGAACCAACCCTTAACTAAGCTTTTGGAGATGCTTAATATTTTACATTCCCATGTGACTACTTCAGACACAGTGGTTCACTGATTCAGTGATGCGGAGGATGAAATGAGTAGCTCTGCAGGAAGCACAGCATTCTTAGAAAGTGGAACCTTCATATAAAGTAAAAAACAGATTACTCCTGCTTTAGAGGCAGTAAGAAAGGTGATTATCGAGTCAGCGGGCTAAAGGCAGGTGTGTGTGTGTATGTGTTTTAAACAAATAGTGCTAGGATGATGGGCTGGCATTTCCCACTCTGATGGGAAGATGTTGACTAGATCTGATGTTTGATCCAGACCATTGGGGAATATGGTAAGAACAGTGTGAAGGTGGAGGGTGAATATGGGGAGATAGGTGCCAGCACTGAAGGTAAGACAGGTGGTCAGTTACTTAAAGGTAGGCCTTGAAGAGATGGGGAATGAGAGGAAAGGCCAAAGACACTTAACTTTTTTGTTTTTTCCTGAGCACTAAGGAAAGGTACGCTGTCATCAATAGAGATGAAAAAGGCCACAAGAGTAGACTGGGGTCTCAGTCTTGACCAGGATCTGATTTGTCACATGCTCCAGTGGAGACACCAACTAGGTGGCTGGATATACATCTAGGACTGGAGGGCAAGAGCTGAGCTGGAGCTCTGAACTTGTCAGGGAGTCATCAGCTGGTAGGCTGAGATCCATAAGCCAAGCCTGGAGCTGTCCAAAATTTAGAGGTCAGGGACAGTCAGAGACAGCCTTGATTGTCCCACTTGTCTTACAGCCCAATATGTCCCTGGGGAAACACACAGTGAAGTCTTTTGTCTATAATTATGGACAGGTAGGCGTGCACACACACATACACACACACACACACACACACACACACACCTACCTAAAAATGGGTTCAAAAAATACATATGATATAATCTGTTTGAAAATTTAAAGTAGATTCTGTATATATGGCCTCTGAGGAAATTTGTTTTGTTTTTAGAGAAAATACACCAGCAACCCAGTATTAACTGCAAAAATAAAGCCACCTGTAAAAGCTGCCAAAAGTTAAGCTAATATACTCTTTGCACCCTGGTTTCTGGGCCCTGAGTATGCATAACAAGCTATGAAAGAAATAGGAGTGTCATCTTCCTAGGACATAACACACTCCCAGAGAGTGTTCCTGGTGTTTATGCACATTGTACAAAACAGAAGTGTACTTGCTAAAACAGATTTGAGCATTACAGTTGAATATGATCGAAGAACAAGGCCTTGTTCTGCTGATTCCTGGCAGTCAGACAGTTAGTGACAACACATGTACAAACCCATCATTTATTTAGGATGAAGTTGAATGATAAAAAACAATTTCATGCTAAGACAGGCATTTTAATGCATGTCTGTTATTTTAAGTTTCCATTACAACCAACTGTGTTATCTGGACATCCAAGTCTCTCTTTAATTACAATGAAGATATTTTCCAGTAGCCACAGGGTACCAGGGGTGGCCAGTGGTGTGGCGAAACTGCCCACTAGACAATCCAAAGGGCTCCAGGAAATGAGACTTGTTTATTTAGCTTATGGTCTGGAGAACTTGTCCCTCTCAGTTTGGTGCACGTTTAAAGAGACTCCCAGTAAGTGGTCAGGAGTCCTCTTTGCATTAAAGTTGCAGTATTTCCTGGAGAAAAAAATAATGTAAAGGAGTCTTCTCCACAACACTCGCCAAGTTGTTTTTCAGCTAGGGCTCTTCACAACCTGCAACCTCCTGATGCAATTATTACAAAGGCTGGTAAACATCCTTTAATAACTACTTTGCAATTCCTAACACCTCCCCGGCAGCTTTTCTTTCTTTAAAGAAAGCCACTTTGCAGTCCAGAGCCTTCCTTTTTGTACATTAGGCTATGAATTTATATGGAATGGACTCTAGAAGTTCAGGCTCCTTCCTGTTAGTCCTCACAAAGTAGGCTGACACTTCAGCTGAACCCAGGTGCCCTTCTCTTTGGCTTCCTCTTTCTTCTGATCATTCTCCTTCACCTGCTTCAGGAAGCTGTCTCTGCTCTTCAAGGGTGCTTGATGTGCTCAATTCACACAATGATCCTCTTGGCCAGAATCTTGCCCTTAACTTGCTTCTCTACAATGATGCCCACCAAATGCTGGGTGACATTATAATAGACTTTTGTTTTTGCTGTGGTAACACTTACAGGGCATTCCTTTTGAACAGTGCCCATCCCCTTGATGTCTAAAGTATCACCCTTCCTGTAGATTCGCATGTATGTGGCCAAAGGAACAACTCCATGTTCCCTAAAAGGCCTAGAGAACATATAGAAAGTGGCTCCCCTCTTTCCCTTTGTGTTGTTCATTTTGGCAAGTTACTGGAAGATGGCTGCCCTGATAGCTTTGCTAGACAGGGGATGGAATGAGTGTGCCAGTGCTCTAAAGATCACCGACAAACACAAGCACACTGCCCCTCTGGGTAGACGGAAGGGATGTGATTCTAGTTCAAAAGCCCTGGTTACAGAGCACAAAGGCTCCGTGTCTTCTTTCTGCTCTGCCATTCATCTGCCTTTCCGCTTTTCTCCCAATTTCCTGTTTTAGAAATTGGAGTAAGTCCCAGCAGGTAGGCAGCATGGTAGGGGTGCTGTCCTTTGTCCAACCATGAGGAAGATAAGGCTTAAGAGAAGTTGTGAACAGGCAGAGATGACCCACTTTGCAGCCAACGAGACCAGACACCTGAGGAATCCGAGTTCCAACTTGACTACGTATGTAATGTGCCTGTGCTCCTTATTTAAGATGGACTCCGGCTCCTCCTCAGCTGCATACCTGGGCCAAACACCTATGCTGTGAGGATGGCAGGTAGCTACAGTCCAGAAGACCAACAGGATCAAGGGCATCCACATCTGCCCCAACCAGATAGTTCTAAGCTTTGAGAATGCTGAAGGTTAAAAGCCCTGAAGCAGTACACAATTGGTCTCTCATGAAGTTAGTTGGTCTTATCAAAGGCACAGAGATAAATCCACAAGTTGCAGTTCTGTTCAGCTTTTAGTCTTCCATATTTGTGAATTTTCTTTTCTTATAATTCTGAACGAGGCTAGAAGCTGTAATCTGAGAAGCTTGACCTTTTTCCCAACTCTGAAAGTCATTTAGACCTTTCTGCCCAATTTGAAATAAGCCCCTCTCTGTCTCATCTAACCTGGCTACCAGTGCTGAAGTGTCTTCATTGTAAGAATTCTGGGAGGAGTCCATGATGCGGCGGAACCGTCCAATAAAAGTCTGAAGAAGAGTAAGAGAATCAGGGGCAACATCACATCCCATAAAGCCAGACACATTGAAAACCTTTGTTAATTTACTTTATGGGGGAGACAGAGGGAGCATATGTGACACATGTATGTGTGTGTCAAGGTTAGAGGACAATGTGGGAGACACAAGTCATTAGGCTCAGCTACAAGTGCCTTTACCTTTTGAAGCTATCTTGCTGGCCCTTAGACATATTTTTTTTCCTGGAACACTTGAAGATGTATTTATTTACTTACTTATGGTCTCACTATGTAGCACCAGTTGGCCTGGAACTCAGAGAACCACCTATCTTTGCCATAACTGTCTGGGCCCTCATGTTGCTGAAGTTACACTTGTGAGCTACCAGAAGTGGGTTCTGGGAACTGAATTTGGGTCCTCTGCATGAGCAGTGTGTGCTCTTAACCACTGAGACTTCTGTCTAGTCCCTATACTGGACCATCTAAGATAGCTTTCAGGAACTTGGGTCTCAGGACTCACCCAAAAGGCTTGAGTGTCTTCTACTACTTAAGAAAGCCTTGTTTTCTCTTACACTAAAATAGGTGGTTATGGAAATCCAATGGATTGTTATAAAAGCCAGTGAAATAACATACGTAAAGCACATAGCGAGAGGCTGGCATAGATAGTAAGCTTCTGCAGAGGCACTGCCTGTTGTTGTCATTGCTAACAAAGCCTGCAAGAATTATAACCAACAGCTTTCAACAAGAGGGCATTTTCGGATTTAACCGAATTCAGTTTGTTTTTCTCAGTCTAAGAACAGGATGGGATGTATAAGACCAAAGGGTATCATTTTATCACTGGGCTCTGAAGAAAAACCACAAGCCCCTACTCCAGTGTTTCCATCTGTCTCACAGCTAAATATTCAATCTAGAAGCAACTATAAAACACTTGAAAGCAGTGATGGAAATAGAAAATACACAGCTCATTTAAAAAAAAAAAAAAAAGAGGAAAAATTAATTGAAGAACAAGTCCTGGGAGTTGGACTTATTGGCCCAGAATGTGATCCCTGATATTTAGGAGTCTGAGGATCCCAAGTAGAGGCCAGCCTAAAACACTTACCAAGTTATAGGCCATGCTGAGGAACTGAGAAAACCTACCTCAAACAGAAATGAAAAGCCCACATCTTAGTAAACAAACATGCTTTCCTCTCTTGTAACGTTCTATTCTAGTGTTTCATGAACTTGAGTTCAACTTTCTGGTCTATACTCTGTGTACGAGCTTTTTTAACTGAATGGATAGCAATGTGTTTTTCCTCTCTCTCTTTTAATTTTGTGATCTCAGGCAGCCACAGAATAAACAAAATTCAAAATTTTTCCCTTTATTTATGGTGTATAAGTTGGAGGTATGTCTGAGTACCACATATATGCAGTACCTGTGGAGGCCACAAAAGGGTACTGGATCCCTCTGGAACTAGAATTACAGAAAGCTATGAGTCACTCTATGGGTGTTGGAAATCAAACTAGGTCCTCTGGAAGAGTAGTCAGTGCTTTTAACTGATGACCCATCCTGCCAGACCCAAAGTTCTGTCGTTATTTTTAAGACAGGATCTCACTATGTGGACCATGCTGGCCTTGAACTCATACAGAAATCTCCTGCCTCTGCCTCCTGACTACTAAGGTTAAAGTGTGTACCATCACACCCACTAGCCCTAGTTTTTGTTTTGTTTTGTTTTGTTTTTTTCTTTTTTGAGACAGGTTCTCATTGTGTTGCCCATAAAAGACAAAAGAAGACACTGGGTTCCCTGGAGCTGGAGTTACAGGCCATTGAGATCTACCCAACATGGTTGCTGGGAGCCTAACTCAAGTCCTGTCCAAGAAAAAATGATTAAGAGGCTGGGAAGGAGGTTCAGTAAAGCACGTGTCATGCACACATGAGGATGTGAGTCTGAATTCCCAGAACCTACATAAAAACTGGACACAGTAACTGCACACCTGTAATCTCACTCCTGGGAAACTCACTGGCTACTTAGACGATATAGTCAATGGCAGCGAACAACAAAACAGAGACGTTGGAAGGTGGGGACTAACACCCAGAGTTGTCTCTGACCACTGCCTGTGTGCCACACACAGCGAGAATGTACCTACACTCACACATTTAACATGAACACACATAAACACACCATACACATGCAAAAGAATTAATATTGAAGAAACAGGTAGGTTTAACCTGACATACACATTACACAATGTATACATGTATTAAAACACTATTTAGGACTCTGTTCTTGTGTCAAGCTTTGATTTGTTTTGAAACCAGAGGACAATTTTATTAAGTCTGAGAGAAAAACAACAGGGAAGGCAAGTTGTAGATCCTGGCAGCTGCCTATGGAAGCAAGATGGAGAAGAGGAAGAGAAAAAGCCGTGCTGTTGGGCAATGAAAGTGAGCAAATAGCTGTATGGCAGACAGGACTTCAGAAAGAACAAGAGATTCTAGAGTGCCAGGGAAAGAGGCTTAGGCTTTTTGGCCAGTATTGGAAAGAAAAAGATCTACCATGGGAGAAGCATCTGGGAAAGACGTATTAAGGTGCAATTACTCCCTTCTTCTCCTTAGCATGTCTTCAGATAAACAAGCTTTCCTCTGGGGTAGACTCCTGCTCAGGTGACTGACAAAAGTTGGACTGTTTTTCTTTTAAAATCCAGTATCTTCTAGTTATTGTTTGACAATTCTATACATGTAAACAATGTATCTTGACCATATCTACCCCTAAATTCCCTTTTTACTCCTCCAGGATGTATTATATAAAACCTTTATGGGTTTTATTTTTGTGGTGCAAGGGCTTGAACTCTTGGCCTCGTACATAATAGATAGGACCACTAATCTTCACTCCTGGCTCAATTAAAAAAAAAAAATTGGCAGACACGGTATTAAGTGTAGGTTACCCTAGAACACCAACAAACCAAGTAATGAATCGTACACTTCACTAAGTGTGATGGCTAATCCTAGTTGTCAACCTGACTGGACTGCATGCTACTAGGCACTCCTATGAGGGATTTTTCTTTATTTGAAATAGTAAGACCCACCCTTAACAAAGGCAGAGCCTTCTGATGCTAACTCAGATAAAATGACACAGAAGGAAACTGCGTGTCTGCTTGCCTTCACTCTTGCTGGCAACCAGCAGCTCTCCAAGAGTCCTTCAGACCTCAGCACCAGTTGTGGACTGAGCAACTACTGGATTTTAGTCTCTTTTGTGTGAGAAGCCTAGTATAAGCCAACCCAATAAATCCCCTTAATAGTTGTCTTTTCTTCTCCACTTAAAAGCTTTTTATTGATCTGAGAGCCCACGGGCACTTTTTAAGTTTCTTTTTTATTTTTTGAAATGGTTTGCCCTAAAAACATACATAGAAGTAATATTATCCAGACTAAGGAGGTTATATCTAGGAACATATATCTATATACAAATACATATATGCATGCAGTAACAATTAGTGAAAACAAAAAGACTGATCTTGAATGAGTAGGGAGGGACATAAGGAAGGGTTTGGAAGGAGAAAAGGGAGAGAGGAATGTTGTATAGGCAACTGACCTTGGGTCTTCTGGAAGAGCAGTAGGTACTCTTTTTTTTTTTTTTTTTTTTTTTTTGGTTTTTCGAAACAGGGTTTCTCTGTGTAGCCCTGGCTGTCCTGGAACTCACTCTGTAGACCAGGCTGGCCTCGAACTCAGAAATCCGCCTGCCTCTGCCTCCCAAGTGCTGGGATTAAAGGCATGCGCCACCACTGCCCCGCTCAGTATGTACTCTTAACCACTGAGCCAACTCTCCAGCTCTAAGTCGCCATGTATTCTTTTACACACACACACACACACACACACACACACACACACACACACTCCTTTAGAGAACCCTGACTGCTATGCTACAAGGGATAAAAAATGCCATCACTGGCTCCCAAGATATGTACAGCCTAACGCTACACACTACTTACCTGCAGCAGAGACTGGGAGATATCTGCATTCTCTGGACTGTCAAAATGCAGGAGTTGTGAGCCAAACCCATAGAAATGGGGCCCCATTTTGTGGAGGTCCACGACATTAGCATCGGCACTAAATATAGTCCTCCATCCCTCTTGGTACATCTTGGGAAGTTCCACAGAAAGGATGCGCCGCTTGTGGTCAAAGAGTCCTTTAGCCAGCCACAAGGGAAGCTCAAGTTTTGTACCCTGCATCAGACAAGAACATAAAATTGAAAAACAAAAGGCACAGTCGGTGTATGTGGGAAAAAAATGGAAATACATATTGTCTGAAAAATATTGCCTCTTCTACTGGGAAAGTGACTGTGAAGTGATCTAAAGAAATGAACCATACACTTAAAGAGTTCTTTACACTTTTTTAGCGGGGACACACGCTGTCTACCTGGTGAACACAGTATATGTGGAGATGCCAGAGGCTGGTGTCACAATGTCTTCCTCAATCACTTTTTAATTTGGAGAGTGCTCTTTTGCTGATCTGATACTAGCTGTATAAGCCAAACAAAACTAACTGATCAGTGGGTGCTGGGGACAAACCAATCAACCCCAGCCCTGCCACTCCTGTAGTTAGACACACGGCCATGCCTGGCTTTTTATGTGGATGCTGGGGATCCAAATTCAGGTCCTTGTGCTAACACAGCAAGAACTACACCCACTCAACAACGTTTCCAGATCCTTATTTAGTTATTCTTTGTTTGTTTGTTTAGTTTTGTTTTTTTAAGATGGAGTTTCTCTGTGTATGATTTCTTTCTTTTTTTTTTTTTTTTTGGGGGGGGGGGGGGGGGTTTCGAGACAGGGTTTCTTTGTGTAGCCCTGGAACTCACTCTGTAGACCAGGCTGGCCTCGAACTCAGAAATCCGCCTGCCCCTGCCTCCCAAGTGCTGGGATTAAAGGCGTGTGCCACCACCACCTGGCTGATTTATTTTTCTTAACTGGTTTGTTAAATGGCACTTTTACAGGGTACTGTATGATAGTGCAATGTGTATAATGTTTAAATTAGGTTAACCTACCATCTTCTCAGACATCATTCTTTTTTGTTTGTTTGTTTGTTTGTTTTTCAAGACAGGGTTTCTCTGTGTAGCCTTGACTATCCTAGAACTCAGAAATCCGCCTGCCTCTGCCTCCCAAGAGCTGGGATTAAAGGCGTGCGCCACCACTGCCCGGCACATCATTTCTTTAGGGTGAAAACACTCAAAATCCTTTCTCTAGTATTTCAAAACAGCAAGTGCCTCCTCACTGTAGTCTACAGCCACTGCTACTGAGCAGCACACCAGAACTCCTTAATTCTCACTACAGGATAATACCTGCTAATCAAGTTCCTGCCCCACTCTCCCAGCTTCTGACATCACTATCCTACTCTTAAATTCTATGAGATCAGCCTGGGCTGAGGATTTATGTTATGATCTAATGAAGACAGAAAATAGATCATAACAACAACAAAAACATGACAAAGAACAAAAATAGAACAGAAGTGGAGGTTCTCTAAAGTAAATGAGTATCATTTTTTACTTTCTTTGAATAGTCTCCACCTATGGCACATAAATTCTTACTGGGTGTCTACTCAGTGCTAAGTACCAGTCTGGATGTTAGTAGAATAGAATAAAATGGAATTAGGCTGAAGTCAGGTAGCGGTCTCTTTCCTAATCCACATCATGGCTCTGGAGATGGCAGAAAGGGTCAATGTCTATTTTTTCAAAGCCTTAAAAGAAATGCACAACATGACAAGATGAGATGACACGATGGACCAGAAATCTATAAAATCTATAAAAAGGTACAAGAGGAGGTGGGGAAGATGGCTCAGCACATACTGTTCTTACAGAGATGGAGAGTTCAATTTCCGGCGTCCATATCAGACAGCTCACAGCTGCCTTTAACTCCGGCTCCAGGGGGATGTGACTCCTCTGGCCCCTTTAGGCACCTACACTGGTGTGCACACATCTATACACAGACACACACTGATACACCAAATTAAAATAAATATTTTTATATGCAAAATAACTATATTAAAGGAAGCCATGAGAACTTTCATCTCACAAGAGAGAACTGTTGTAGAGGGGGGGGGCAACTTTTAGGCGTAGAGAGGTAGAGCATAAAAAAAAAAATCTTCAAACCTAATTCTGTGCTGCAGAGGAATTCCAAGTACTTTGTGCAGACACTCTCAATAACTGGAGCCTACTCCTTCAGAGTGGCTATGTATAATAACTTCCAAGGAGCATGGCAAACCTGACAAGTACTACCTCAGCCTGGTGATCAGAATCTACAACAGGATCTACAACACTAAGTTGATATAATGTAGTAAAAATGGAACTTGACCCCTGTGATCTCTCCCAAACCAACAAACCAGTTTGACCATGAGTAAAATATCAAGCAAATCTCATCTGAGAAACATTATAATATCCAGAAAACTGTCATTAGAAGCAACCAGAACAAAAAGCCTGACGATAGCTAAGAAGAACCCAGAGAAATATGACAGCTAAAAATTACTTTTTTTTT